>SJYA01002076.1:248704-263950 GCA_006410615.1 Neotragus moschatus
GGGGGAATGCTTTCTGGGTGGCTCAGCGGTAAAGAATCTGCCTGTAGTGCAGAAGACTGGGGTTCGATCCCTGGATCAGGAAGATCCCCTGGAGAAAGGCATGGCAACCCAATCCAGTATTCTTGCCTAGAGAATCTCTGGACAGAGGAGCCTGGTGGGCTGCAGTCCATAGGGTCACAAAGAGTCAGACACAACTGAAGCAACTTCGCATAGCTTTTGAGCATATAGATAATTGTCTCCTTGACATGACCTCTCCCTAGTCTGCACATGACCTTCAGGGAGACCACAGTTATAGTCCGCAAGGTCCTTGTATCCTCACTGATGCCATTATTATGAATGAGTCATTTGTTCCTTCACTGATGCAAACAAGTCTCAGCACAAAAACATTCTCATTTAAAAAGCAGCCCTCACCTCTATTACATAGCTTATCCTTTCTCTGATTTATTTATCCTCTTTGCATTTATCACCATTTTGCATATGGAATGGGGTTCCATCAGTAAAAAATCTGCCTACCAATGCGGAAGCCCTGAGTTCAATCTCTGGGCTGGGAAGATCCCCTGGAAAAGGGCATGGCAACCCACTCCAGTATTCTTGCCTGGAGAATTCCATGGACAGAGGAGCCTGGTGGGCTACAGTCCATCGGGCCACAAAGAGTCGGACATGACTGAGCCACTAACACATACACAGCATATTGAGTATCAATTTGGCTACTGACTTATTGCCCATCTCCTGCCATGTAAGATCCATGAGAACAATAACCTCTTGTTTTGCTCACTGTTATACAGTGCCTTGAACAGAAAANCGGGCCACAAAGAGTCGGACATGACTGAGCCACTAACACATACACAGCATATTGAGTATCAATTTGGCTACTGACTTATTGCCCATCTCCTGCCATGTAAGATCCATGAGAACAATAACCTCTTGTTTTGCTCACTGTTATACAGTGCCTTGAACAGAAAATGTCCTAGAGGAGGTGTCCAACAAATATTTGAGGAATGAATTCATGATCCTGTTGTCATGCGGGAACAGAAACTGGCCGAAGTGTTAGCATCAAGGAACTATAAAAACGTAGTATATGGGACTTCACTGGTGGTCACAAGGTTAAGACTTCACCCTCCAGTGCAGGGGGTGAGGGTTTGATTCCTGATCTGGAAACTAAGATTCTGCATACCTTATGGTCAAAAAGCCAAAACAAGAAAACAGAAACAGTATTGTAACACATTCAATAATGACTTTAAAAATGGTCCACATTAAAAAAAAAAAAATCCTTAACAAACAAACCAAAAAAAAGCATGGTACAGAGGTTAATGATTATGAGTGACCCTTGTATTTGCTTTCAGAAACGATTGTCAGCAGCTTGAGAAAGGTGTTGGAGTCCTCCATTGTGTAGGTAATCAGTGGGCTGGCATGAGTTTAGTAATTACACTTAAGTGTGATTTTATTTACACTAAAGTGTGTGTTTACATGGTGTGACCTGACAAAATTTCAATGTTATTTTAAGTCCTGCCCATGATTATTGTGCATCAGTGACTCAAGATGCCCCTTGAATTAGGGTCACTGGATGCACGGTCCATGAGAAATAGACTGGGAAACAGTGGAAACAGTGTCAGATTTTATTTTGGGGGCTCCAAAACCACTGCAGATGGTGACTGCAGCCATGAAATTAAAAGATGCTTACTCCTTGGAAGGAAAGTTATGATCAACCTAGACAGCATATTGAAAAGCAGAGACATTACTTTGCCAACAAAGGTCTGTCTAAGGCTATGGTTTTTCCAGTGGTCATGTATGGATGTGAGAGCTGGACTGTGAAGAAAGCTGAGCACAGAAAAATTGATGCTTTTGAACTGTGATGTTGGAGAAGACTCTTGAGAGTCCCTTGGACTGGAAGGAGATCCAACCAGTCCATTCTAAAGGAGATCAGTCCTGGGATTTCTTTGGAAGGAATGATGCTAAAGCTGAAACTCCAGTACTTTAGCCACCTCATGTGAAGAGTTGATTCATTGGAAAAGACTCTGATACTGGGAGGGATTGGGGGCAGGAGGAGAAGGGGATGACCAAGGATGAGATGGCTGGATGGCATCACCGACTCGATGGATGCGAGTCTGAGTGAACTCTGGGAGTTGGTGATGGACAGGGAGGCCTGTCGGACACGACTGAGTGACTGAACTGAACTGAACTGAACTGACGCATGTTTGGGAACAGGGCTGTGCCATGTGACATGGAGCTGACTCTGAGTTTTCCAGGTATCATTGATTGTAGGAAGACCTTGAATATTTAAACTCAGTATTTTAACTCACCTTTGTATTTTACATTAACTGAATGCAAAATAACCATTTGACTATGCAGAAAGTCTCTTCAGAAATCCAGAGATGCTTTCTGATGCACAAATTTGTCCTGGGTGTGGCTTTTCACCCTGATGGAGAAACAGGTACTTCATCATCTACTTTCTTTTTATCTAATGGATGCAGTTCACACTGCCACAGGTCACCTCTGTATCCTGATGCAGTGCATAGAGCCCTTTAATGCCCCATGGCACAGCTAAAGCAAAGCTGTAGTTTAATTTAAAGATGTTATTGAAGGTTCTGTGGGAGCAGAAGGGAAATTCAACAGGGAAAGTAACATACATTTGCTGCAAGATGTGGTTCTTCTCAGCAGCTACAGACCAAGACTTTCCCATAACGTAAAATTAGCTATCTGCCTTGAATAGCCCTAAAAATGCTCCATTTATATACTGGGTTGCTGTCAATCACTGTTTCATGCCCACTGGTGATACTTCATGCCCACTGGTGATACCTCTTCTCAGAATCACTTACATTGAAAAAGTCAAATTCCTTCCAGGCAAATTCTGACCTTGTGATGACCTTATGTATCACCACTAATAATGAAGTTTATTATAATACTATTGTCCAAATCAGTCTGGTTGTCAAGATGCTCATTAATCAGCACTGATTAATAAGCTATGTCAAATTGTTGACGTTAATAAGCGTTGAGTAAGCTATATGTCAGACATTAGCCAAGGTCGAATGTAGCTAAACCTGATCCATTTCCTGTTTAGTTTCTCTCGTTCCGCTATCTTTTCGCCATATTTTTCTCCCTTACACAGACCCCGAAGAAGTACTTCCCATTACTACTGAATATTTCCTTCCTTACTTCTTTGTTTTTCACTTTGTTATTTCTTTCTTATATCTCATTGCACAAGGGATATTTGTTCATTGCAGAAAACTCGGAAGACAAATGTACAAGCTAAAAGCACAAATAACATCACTAAACAATGACCACTACCAAAATAATAATTGCTCTCTCTGTATACATTTATACATGTATTTTCAAGAGCTTATATTTCAGTAGTATTTTACTTCCCATAGTGTGACATGACTTATACTTGTACAGCATAATGTTTAAAAGCTTCTCAGAATTTCCATGAACAGATATGGCATAAATTATTTAATCAGTCCTTCATAGTAAGGTACGTGAAGTTTTACAGGGAGTCACTATTCCCTGAGGACTGCCATGAACACTCTTTTAGCTACATACTTCTGTGTATCCAGACTATTATTTTTTGGTGAATTTCTTAGGAATTGTTGGAGTAAATTATTTGGAGAATTAAAACTTTTATACCGTATAATATCAAACTGACTTCCAGAAACACTGACAGTTCATGCCAACCAGAAATGTATGTGAGTAGCTATGATCCATACTTGCACCAACATTGGCTCTTTTTTTCTCCTCCTTCTCCTTTACTTCCTCCATCACGCCTTCTCCTCTTCCTCCTTCTTTTCTTCTGTGATATTTAAGAATTGAATGGTTAAATGTGATTTTTCACTTGTTTGCATTTGTTTTCTATCAAGATTGAAAATTTAAAACTATATATTAGTCATTTGTATTTTTATTTGTTTGGTTAAATCCTTCATCTAGTTTCCAAATGAGTATTTTTCTCTTTTTCTTTTTTTGACCACACCATGTAGCATGTGGGATCCTTAGTTCACAGGCCAGGGATCAAACCTGAACACCAGGGAAGTCATTCTTATTACTGAACTTCCCTACATCAGGTCTGAGATGGAAAAGACTGTTTCAGTTGTGGAACATGAAATTAGTCAAACATCAGTTTTATGAGAAAGGGGTCTTTTTAAAGTATGTTTCTCTGCCTTCATATTTGCTGAAACGCTCTGCCCACCTGGTGGGCTCTCTCCTGATGCTCCTTAGTTGAATCTTCCCAATCCTTTTTTAACATCTAGATCAATATTTAATAAGGGCGACTTCAGTCCTGGAACATTAGCTGTTTACACAATTCAGTGAAACTCACTGAGAAATGGCTTATATTTTTCCTTGAATGGGTCTTATGAAAAATTGCTTTGTACATTTTTTCTTTTCATTTGTTTTTTTCAGCTAGATTACAGTCTCTTCAAGAATAAGAACCACATCCCTGTTTTCAAAGAACTTAGGTCCAATTTGGCCCAATAGCAAAATAAGGGTGTTGGATGAGGTGAGTCCTTTCTCTGGGACAGACACTGATTCTCAATTTTTAAAAACTTCTTAGCAATCTTATAAGCAACCATGCAATCATATGATTATTGTCCCAGTTTTTATAACATGGAAATTATGGTTCAGAGAGGTGAAATAACTTGCCCAGGATCACCAGCTAGTCAGTGATGGGGAAACCATTTGAGTGTTTTTTCCATTTTTTAAGATACTAGGTAGTTGTCATTTTAAAAAAAGTTTATTTATTTATTTTTTGGCTGTACAGGATCTTAATTGTGGCATGTGGGGTCAAGTTCCCCAATCAGGAATGCAACCCGGGCCGCCTGCATTGGAAGTGTGGAGTCTTAACCGCTGAACCACCAGAGGAGTCCCTATCACTGTCTTCCCAGCGCCTCAGTGTGGGGCTTCATCTAGGCAGCTAAGTACATGCTTGACAATTCCACTTGTTACTTCTCGAGGAGTAGCAAAATATTGTGAGATCAAGTGTTTTGTCTGTTTCTGACTCCTTCTGATTCCAATATAACATTCTGGCTTTTATTTTGATGACTAATGCTGGTGAGTATACAGATAACTTCAAAACTGTAATTCATATCAGTCTTTCCTCCTCCTCAGAGGCCACTAAAAACTGCTGGCTGCTGGCCACGTCAGTTCTCTTCTGAGGCTAGAAATTATATGACCATTTTCTATAAAAACATTGAGACACACACAGATGCCCAACCAAAAGAGGTTGTTATATCCCATTTTCTACAACTGCAGCAGAGAATGTGGAGTTTCTCCTTTTCAATTCCACATTGTCTATTTTTTCTTTCTTTTTTTGTTGTGTTCTTTATTTTTAGTGTCATTTCAGCTCAGAGAAACTGGTTATCTTTTCACAATAGATTCTCTCTGGTGGTGAAATGTTCTGCTCACCAGGTGTTGATGAGCTGGTTGTTAACTTTATTATAGAAATAAAAAATGAACAGTGCAATGAAATGGCGCATAATAGGCTGAGTGATTTGAAAGCAGACATTTGAATGCTGCATCAGCATCAGGTCATGAGTTCTGGGAGGTGTGATAATGTCAGTTATTCTTTACATCACAGGATTTATCTTATTTCCTTACAGAATTTAAGCATTTCATTAGACATACATACACCTAAAGTGAAGTGAAAGTCTCTCAGTCATATTGGGCTCTTTGCTCTCCAGGCAAGAATACAGGAGTGGGTAGCCATTCCCTTCTCCGGGGGATCTTCCTGACCCAGGGGTCAAACCCAGGTCTCCCACACTGTAGGGAGATTCTTTATCATCTGAGCCACCAGGGAAGCTCACTCACACCTGATGCTCATACATATGTGTAATAGAGCTTTCCTTACAGACACTGAACATATAATTTACATATATACATCTACCCTGATAGCTCAGTTGGGAAAGGATCTACCTGCAAAGCAGGAGACCCTGGTTCAATTCCTGACTTGGGAAGATCTGCTGGAGAAGGGATAGGCTACCCACTCTAGTATTCTTGGGCTTCCCTGGTGGCTGGAGAATTCCATGGACTATAGTCCATGGGGTCACAAAGAGTTGGACACAACTGTGTGATTTTTCACTTTTACTTTTCACTTTCAAAATAAAATTATTTTATGTGCTGTTTTACATATAATTATTTTATTTTATCTATTAAGTATATATTTATGTATTAATATATGTATTATATGTTTGAATATTTTATTATACATTTAGTTTAGAATTATTTTAATGTGTTTATGCACATAAAATACATTCTGTCTGTATTTTTATGACTAATTGTGTATTTATTTATTGAGTATGGATCTTATATATTTTTTATATATTCCTGTATAATAGATAGTTATTATTTATGCAGATTTAATGTACTTTTTGTGTGTTCACTTTTCTGTATATTAAAGATATCTTTCTATCTCTGTGGATACTGAGTATCCTTCTCAGCATTCTCTTATACTACCAGACTAAAAGTTATTTGAAAGTAGAGACTATAGAAGATTTAGTTGTCATATATAGTTAGATATTTGCCTGTAAAAAGAAGTAATTTTTTTCCTTTTTTTGGGTGGCAGGGAGTGGTCACACCATGTGGCTTGAAGGATCTTAGCTTCGTGACAGGACCTCTGCAGTGGAAGCGTGGAGTCCTAACCACTGGACCACCAGGAAATTCCCAATAAGTGAGTTAATAAATAAGTACCATTTGACTCCTTTCTCTGCTTCACTCTATTAATCAATTACAGAATTTTGCTCTTTCCATCCTTTTGGAGTGTTTTTCTTTCCTCTTTCAGCACCATGATGAAAATTATGGAACACATCTATTCTCAGTGAGAAATCCCATCAATTTCAAAATACCTTCAACTTATTTCAGGCCTTTGCTCATACAAACTAGAAGTTTTCTTATTTACAGAGCCTATTTTTATCAGATAATTTTTGTAACACCTCTCAATCTCTGAACTAAACATCTAAAGTCCCCCTCCACCCTTCCTGGGCAGCTAAGACCTGCTGTGATCTGGCTTTTCCTAAACTCATCACTGGGAACCTCATCTTCTCAGTCCAGAATTTCTCATACTCAGATCCCACTGGGTCGTCTTGCACCAAAGATCCAACCGTCAAATAAGTGTGAGAAGCACTGGATTCTCATACTTTATGTGAAAACTTTATGTTGTAGGAATTCTCTGAGCCTTTACTCTGCAATTTTATATAGTGTATTTAGGGAATAATCCCTCTAGGACCCTGCCTTGGACTTTCTTTCTCTTTTCCATCTACTTGGACAAATTTCACGGGTATTTAAAAGTTTCAAAAATTGCTACAGTTTAAGTTTGTGATTACATCAAAACAGTGAACATATGTATTTAACTGAACCTAGAAAAAGTGGAATGTGATAGCAATTTGAGGATTTCCATGGAGAAGGAATAGGTTCTAGTGAAAGAAGAGAGTTAGTCAAAGATAGAATAGGGAAGTGCAATGTCATAGGGACTTACGGGAGTGAAATCTGGTGACAAAGTTTGATGGTGCTAACTTTGACAGAGAAGCAGGTAATGATGGCAACCAGGAAAGGTGAGAGATCAGCAGCTATCTTTATGAGGACCACCTTATTAGGCTAAAGAAGGTAGAACTTTAAATGGAGGAAACTAACAAAGTAGAGACAGATGGCAGTAAGCCAAAGATACCTACTACACGTGCTTCATAAAAATGTTAGTAAACTGGCAGTAAATTGAATGAAATTTAAGATTTTTAAAAAATTTATATGTATTTATTTATGGCGGTGATAAGTCTTATTTGCTCTGCACAGGCTTTCTCTATTTGCACGAGCAGGGCTCCCTATTTGCACTTGGTTGAGGTGCCCAGGCTTCTCATTGCAGTGGCTTCTCTTGCTGAGGAGCACAGGCTCTAGGCGCAGGGGCTTCAGTAAGTGTGGTGCTCTGTGGCATGTGGGATTTTCCTGGACCAGGGATTGAACCTGAGTTCCCCACACTGGCAGATGCTCAACCACTGGACCGCCAGAGAAGTCCCTAGGATGCAGTGTAAGGAGAACAGAGTCAAGTAAGGGATTTTTATTGAACTATTGCCATTTGCAACAATAATATCTTATTCGGTGAAGCAAGTCAAAGACAAGTAATATATGATGTCACTTATATGTGGATGTGTGTGTTGATATGTGCTCAGTTGTGTTCAACTCTTTGCAATCCATGGACTATAGTCTGCCAGGCTCCTCTGTTCATGGAATTTTCCAGGCAAGAATACCAGGGTGGGTTGCCATTTCCTCCTCCAGGGGATCTTCCTAACCCAGGAATCTAAACCATGTTTCTTGCATCTCCTGCGGTGGCAGGCAGATTCTTTACCACTGAGCCACCTGGGAAGCCCCTAAAAGCTAATGAAAATGAATCTATATACAAACGTATCTGTATATAGAAACAGACTATAGTCTACAGAAACAGACTCATAGACATAGAAAACAAACTTATGGTTACCAAAGGGGAAAGCAGTAGGGATAAATTAGTAGTATGTGGTTAACAGATATGTACTATTATATATAAAGTAAACAAGTAACAAGGATTTACTGTATGACACAAGAAAATCTATTCAATATCTTGAAATAATCTATAATGGAAAATAATTTGAAAAACATTGTACATAACTGAATCACTTTCTGTGAAACTAACACAGTATTATAATCAATTGCATTTCAATTTAGAAAAACCAAAGGATTCTTGCTTTTGAGTCAAGATAAGGAGAAAGTGGTATATATTTTAAAGCTAAGCCAAGAAGCCTGAGATGATGGCTGTTCAGTCACTAAATTGTGTCCAACTCTTTGCAGCCCCATGCATTGTCTCCCAGAGTTTGCCCAAACTGTTNAGGGATAAATTAGTAGTATGTGGTTAACAGATATGTACTATTATATATAAAGTAAACAAGTAACAAGGATTTACTGTATGACACAAGAAAATCTATTCAATATCTTGAAATAATCTATAATGGAAAATAATTTGAAAAACATTGTACATAACTGAATCACTTTCTGTGAAACTAACACAGTATTATAATCAATTGCATTTCAATTTAGAAAAACCAAAGGATTCTTGCTTTTGAGTCAAGATAAGGAGAAAGTGGTATATATTTTAAAGCTAAGCCAAGAAGCCTGAGATGATGGCTGTTCAGTCACTAAATTGTGTCCAACTCTTTGCAGCCCCATGCATTGTCTCCCAGAGTTTGCCCAAACTGTTGTCCATTGAGTCGGTGATGCCATCCAACCATCTCATCCTCTGTCATCCCCTTCTCCTTCTGCCTTCAATCTTGCCCAGCATGAGGGTATTTTACAATGAGCCAGGTCTTTGCATCAGACAGTCAAAGTATTGGAGCTTCAGCTTCAGTATCAGTCCTTTCAATGAATATTCACGATCAGTATCCTTTAGGGTTGACTGGTGGAGGCTGACTATTCAAATAAAAGGGATCTAATAGTGGGTAAAATAATCCATAAGAGACAGAAGAGTGGGATCAGAAGCAAAGAAATAAATGAATCTGAAAATTTAATACAGTACTGGAGCCAATGAGAACTGACACAATTTTTTTGGAAATTAGGTGTTGACTTAGTCTTGTGACTGAACAGGACTCTATGGGGCCTTCCCCTGCGCTTGACATCCTCTGCTTTAGCTCCTCTCTGAAGTACCTAGATAACAATATTTGATGCAAATTTTCTGAGTTATTTTGCAGATGTGGAAATCCCCCACCAAATGAAAGATATTAACTACTTGTGACTATGAGCACACATCCCCAGGCCTGGATCCTAAGGACTGATACTGTTAACCCCACTGATACCGTTCTCCCCGACTTGGCCTTTAAAAATGCTTTGCCAAAATACTTCTGGGAGCTCTAGGCTTTTACAGACAAAAGCCGCTTTCTCCTTGCACGCCTGTGTGCGTGCTCAACTGTTCAGTCCTGCGACTCTTTGCAGCCCCACGAACTGTAGCCCACCAGCCTCCTCTGCCCATGGAATTTTCCAGGCAGAAATACTGGAGTGGGTTGCCGGTTCTTCCTCCAGGGGATCTTCCCAATCCAGGTATCAAACCGGAATCTCTTGTGTCTCTTGCATTGGCAGGCATAGTCTGTTACCAGTGAGCCACTTGAATTAGGCATGGCCTTGCAATAAAGATTTCTCTCCTCCAGCTCCAAGGTTTCAGTTCATTTTGCCTTACTGTGTGTTGCGCACGTGAACTTTTATTAACAGTCGGATCCTCTGATCCAGTAATTTTGTTTATAGGAAACTTGCCTAAAGAAGGAAGTAGAGATGTGTGCTCAGATTTATAGCCAAAGCTATGCATTACAACCAAACTTAGAGTAGTGAAAAATTGGAACCAATCCAGGCCTAAAATATGTGTATAATTAATTAATTTCTGTCATGCATTTCATGAAATATTGTACATTTGACATAAGTTAATGGCCTGGGAAAATTCTTGAGTATTAAGTGAAACAAATGCTATTTTAAAACTCCATGGACATATGATCGTAACTGTGAGAAATATGCATGTATATACACATTAAGAGAAGTAGAAGAAAATGGTAATAGGGCTTATCTCTAGATGTATGATTATGGGGGATAATTACATCCTTTTAGTCAATGTCCTGTACATTAATTTTTTTATAAAAATAAATATTCATTTTACACTCAGAAAAAAATCTTATTGGAAACATAGGCTTTAGTTCCAACTCTGTCACTTGTTACATTTCAAGTTATTTAATCCTTCTTACAGATACGGAGTGTATTCATTCAGTTCTTCACAGACTCTGATATTTTCTGCCCAGAGTTCAAATTCCAATGCCCTGGCATCATAACTGTGTGATGTTAAAGTTACCTGGTGATAAAGAACCCTCCTGCCAATGCAGGCGACATAAGAGAAGATCCTCTGGAGGAGAGCATGGCAACCCACTGAAGTGTTCCTGCTGAAGAATCCCATGGACAGAGGAGCTGGGCAGGCTACGATTCATGGAGTTTCAAAGAGTCAGACACGACTTAAGCAACTTAGCATGCACCCTCTTTAAACCTCTGTTACCGCCTGCAATGCAAGATACCTGGGTTCGATCCCTGGGTTAGGAGAATTACCTGGAGAAGGAAATGGCAACTCATTCAGTATTCTTGCCTAGAGAATTTCATGGACAGAGGAAGTTGTCAGGCTACAGTCCATGAGGTCACAAACAATCGGATATGACTGAGTGACTAACACTTTCACCTCTTCTGTAAAAGGATTTAATGATACCATTTTGTTGTGGTATTAGGGGAGTTAAGCTAATGAATACATTGTACAGTGGTTGGCATAGAGTAAATCCTCAATATTCAATACTAATATAACTACATGTATGCTATGTTAAGCTACATTGCATCAGTCATATCTGACTCTTCTGCAACCCTATGGACTGTAGCCCACCAGGCTCCTGTGTCCTTGGGGTTCTCCAGGCAAGAACACTGGAGTAGGTTGCCATGCCCTCCCCCATGAGGTCTTCCCAACCTAGGGATGAAACCCATGTCTCTTGTGTCTTCTGCACTGGCAGGTGGGTTCATTACCACTAGCACCACCTGGGATGATGAGTAAATTTAAACTACAGTTATCTACCTCAGCTGTTGTGGAAATTAAATGAATTAATGTATTTAAAAACATCTGTATCAGGATCTGGCACACAGGACACCCTCAATATATACTTATTTCCCTCCAGAACCCTTTGGCCCTGCCTTTCCTTTTTCTCCTTCTTTATGGAGAGGCATGCCCTCCGTAAAGAAAGGGGAAATGATGTTTTGAACTGTGGTTTTGGAGAAGACTCTTGAGAGTCCCTTGGACAGTGAGGAGATCAAACCAGTCAATCTTAAAGGAAATCAGTGCTGAATACGTTGGAAGGATTGATGCTAAAGCTGAAGCTCCAATACTTTGGCCACCTGAAGCAAAGAACTGACTCCTTGGAAAAGACCCTGATGCTGGAAGAGATAAAAAGTAGGAGGTGACAACAGAGAATGAGATAGCTGGATGTCATCACTGAGTCGATGGACATGAGTTTGAGCAAGCCCCGGGAGTTGTTGATGGACAGGGAAGCTTGGCATGCTGCAGTCCATGGGGTTTCAAACAGTCAGACACGACTGAGTGACTGGACTGAACTGATGCACTCCAAGGCAACTGGCAGGAAGGCAAGAGTAAAATGTGCTGCCACCTAGCGGATTATTGTTTGCTCACCCAGGCAGCCTGGTGTCTTTTTTTTTTTTTTTTAAGGCTTCAGGAAATCACATAAACCTATTTGTCACAGACACAGGATTTCTGCTGTCCTTGCCCTCTGCAGGATTGACTTGCTTTTTTTCTCCTAATGCTATTTTGTGGAAGGTTTTCATTTGTGAGGCAGCTGAACCAAAACCAATTGCACGTCATAGTACAGGATGAGAAATGGAAAGCCATAGTAGCATTTCTCAACCCAGAAAGTCCCAGTCAGCTGAGGATGGGAAGTGAGCAGGATTCAGAGACGGGGCGGCCAGGAGGGCATCTGGGGGCCCTATGGGCCACTTGGAGCCCAGACAGCAGAGCTACTGCCTGCCTACTTTTGCCTCTTTTATCTGGGTGTTGACTTTTTTAAAAATGCAAAAGGTAAGACTGTGAATTAAGTTTGTGTGTGTGTGTGTGTGTGTGTGTTAGCTGCTCAGTCACGTCTGACTCTTTGCGACCCCTTGGACTGCAGCCCTCAGTTTCCTCTGTCTATACCATTCTTCAGGAAAGAATCCTGGAGTGGGTTGCCATTTCCTTCTCCAGGGGATCTTCCCAACCCAGGGATTGAGCCTGGGCCGCCTGTATTACAGGCAGATTCTCTACCATCTGAGCCACCACGGAAGGCTGCAGCCAGGGAAAGAATACTTGAGCTGGTTCTGAGAAACTGCTCCAGAGAGGTGGGGATGGCAGGAGGAGTCAGTATGTATGTGATTTTGGTGAAGAGGGAATACATGCAATCAAGAGCATATTTTTCCAGGTTTTCTGCTAGTTTCATGAACCTCTCTGCTAGTCATGAAGAGCCGTTCATCACAATGAAGGATTTTTGTGCTTTTCTAGATATGAGGAGCAAGAATTCGGCTCATTAAACTGGCTCGTAAACATGTCTATCTGAAAACCTGTTCTGCCAGTCCCCTGCTCCTACCACCTTGCAACAGCACAGGCTGCCTCACTCCTGGTCTCTACCCTGGACTCCCTTCACGAGGTGCTGATGGTCAGCAGCTGCACTGGCACATGTGATTTCATCCTTGTAGGGGTAGATGGCAAGTGCCCACGGCAAGTGCCGATTTGTAGGTGGCATGGGTCTCCCAGGTAATAGGAGAGAAACCTGCTTTTCCTCCACCCAGGGCAGAGGACAGAGAGAAAGTCAAGAACAGTGAATAACCCCGTGGAGAGCAGTTCCTCTGTGCCCCCTTCTTTGGGGATCTAAGACACTTTCAGGGTGTCTTAGATATTGTATATGTTAATAAAAGTTAATAAGTTTTATTAATAAGTTAATAAAAACCTCTTGCATCTGATGAACATATTTCTCAATGTTTTATGGGGCAGAGAAAAAGCATGGGTCTTCAATCATATTTTAGTCACTGTTTTGGAGTGTGATGTACAGTTATTTCAGCTCCCTGGGTCTCAGTTTCTCCAATTTTAAATTGAAGAATAACAATGATCATGGGGATTCCCAGGTGGAGCTAGTGATAAAGAACCCACCTGCCAAAGCAGGAGACGAGATCCCCTTGAGGAGGAAATGGCAACGCACTCCGGCATTCTTGCCTGGAGAATCCCATGGACTGTAGAGCCTGGCGGGCTACAGTCCATGGGGTCGCAAAGAGTCAGACACGACTGAAGCGACTTAGCACACCCAAAGACCATGGCATAAATTTGTAGGTTAACATCCAAGAATATATCAGATAAGATGCCGATGATATGGCGTTTGACACTTGGTGGGTTGTCTAAAAAGAAGCAGCAGAAGCAACAGCATCTTTCTGGGCTGTGTTCTATGCTGTGAGGGAATAGAGGTAGGGGCTGGAGGCCGGAAGGGGGCTTTCCCAGCCTCTCAAGCTTTTTCCATTTGAAGCCAAAATGTTCTATGATCATCAACCTGGAAGAAGAGTCCAGTCTCCAGGCTGCAGGCAGGAAAATTAGAAAGTGTCAGTCAATTACTAGGGGTCTGCTGTGGGTTATTTCTTGGTTCACATGGTTGGTTAGGAATCAATGGACCTGGGCTCCAAGCCCAATTCTTTCATTACCTCCCACTGAGCCCTTGAGTAAGCATATACCTTACTCATTTATTCCTGTGTCCAGAGAGATGAAGAGACTTGTCCAATTTTGCTTATCTTGCCCAGGCTAGTTTTCAAATCCTGTGTCTGATTTTAAAGCCTGGTATACTCTGAATACAGGTATTTTGAAGCCAAGCATTCCTTCAAAACATTTTGAAACTGAATGTTTGCCTATTCAGTCTATCAAAGAGTTGGCCTGCCAGCACTAATATTCTGTACATGTTGCTCAAAAATTGAGACAAATTCTGGACAATCTGTTTCAAATTAGATGATTCTAAAAGTTCAGAAATTACCTACGATCTCTGACATTTAGTTAATCTGTTTGAGACTTTTTCTTTAACCTGTCCATGCCCAGAGAAGAGATTGGATTTAGGGCAACAATGTGAGTATTTTTTAAATGGGAAAAAAGGTATACAACTTTATTGAAAACATTAAATGGAGAGGTACATCATTTTTATAAACTGGAAAATTCAATTTCATGTAGATGTCAATTTCCCCCCAATTGATCCGTAGATTCAGCTGGGTTCCATTCACAATCTCAAAGTGGGTTTTATTGGTGGAAACTGACAAGCTGACTCTCAAATTTATATGTAAGAGCAAGGGCCAAAAATAGATCTTAGGGGATCATGTATTGGAGAAGAAAATGGTAACCTACTCCAGTGTTCTTGCCTGGAGAATCCCAGGGACCTAGGAGCCTGGTGGGCTGATGTCTATGAGGTCGCACAGGGTCCAACACGACTGAAGTGACTTAGCAGCAGCAGGGGATCATATACCAGGGTAGATAAAATGACCAATGGGATGAAATAGAAAAACAGAGTGTGGTATGTTCAGAGAATCATTATACAGTAAGGAACATGAATGCCTTACAGAAGCACACAATTAATTTGGATAGATCTCAGGAACATAATATTGAGTGAAAAGACAAGTTACAGGAGAATAAACACAGTATGAGTCCATTTATATAAAATTCAAAAATATGCAAGA
>SJYA01002076.1:264660-389701 GCA_006410615.1 Neotragus moschatus
AAAGAACTGACTCCTTGGAAAAGACCCTGATGCTGGAAGAGATAAAAAGTAGGAGGTGACAACAGAGAATGAGATAGCTGGATGTCATCACTGAGTCGATGGACATGAGTTTGAGCAAGCCCCGGGAGTTGTTGATGGACAGGGAAGCTTGGCATGCTGCAGTCCATGGGGTTTCAAACAGTCAGACACGACTGAGTGACTGGACTGAACTGATGCACTCCAAGGCAACTGGCAGGAAGGCAAGAGTAAAATGTGCTGCCACCTAGCGGATTATTGTTTGCTCACCCAGGCAGCCTGGTGTCTTTTTTTTTTTTTTTTAAGGCTTCAGGAAATCACATAAACCTATTTGTCACAGACACAGGATTTCTGCTGTCCTTGCCCTCTGCAGGATTGACTTGCTTTTTTTCTCCTAATGCTATTTTGTGGAAGGTTTTCATTTGTGAGGCAGCTGAACCAAAACCAATTGCACGTCATAGTACAGGATGAGAAATGGAAAGCCATAGTAGCATTTCTCAACCCAGAAAGTCCCAGTCAGCTGAGGATGGGAAGTGAGCAGGATTCAGAGACGGGGCGGCCAGGAGGGCATCTGGGGGCCCTATGGGCCACTTGGAGCCCAGACAGCAGAGCTACTGCCTGCCTACTTTTGCCTCTTTTATCTGGGTGTTGACTTTTTTAAAAATGCAAAAGGTAAGACTGTGAATTAAGTTTGTGTGTGTGTGTGTGTGTGTGTGTTAGCTGCTCAGTCACGTCTGACTCTTTGCGACCCCTTGGACTGCAGCCCTCAGTTTCCTCTGTCTATACCATTCTTCAGGAAAGAATCCTGGAGTGGGTTGCCATTTCCTTCTCCAGGGGATCTTCCCAACCCAGGGATTGAGCCTGGGCCGCCTGTATTACAGGCAGATTCTCTACCATCTGAGCCACCACGGAAGGCTGCAGCCAGGGAAAGAATACTTGAGCTGGTTCTGAGAAACTGCTCCAGAGAGGTGGGGATGGCAGGAGGAGTCAGTATGTATGTGATTTTGGTGAAGAGGGAATACATGCAATCAAGAGCATATTTTTCCAGGTTTTCTGCTAGTTTCATGAACCTCTCTGCTAGTCATGAAGAGCCGTTCATCACAATGAAGGATTTTTGTGCTTTTCTAGATATGAGGAGCAAGAATTCGGCTCATTAAACTGGCTCGTAAACATGTCTATCTGAAAACCTGTTCTGCCAGTCCCCTGCTCCTACCACCTTGCAACAGCACAGGCTGCCTCACTCCTGGTCTCTACCCTGGACTCCCTTCACGAGGTGCTGATGGTCAGCAGCTGCACTGGCACATGTGATTTCATCCTTGTAGGGGTAGATGGCAAGTGCCCACGGCAAGTGCCGATTTGTAGGTGGCATGGGTCTCCCAGGTAATAGGAGAGAAACCTGCTTTTCCTCCACCCAGGGCAGAGGACAGAGAGAAAGTCAAGAACAGTGAATAACCCCGTGGAGAGCAGTTCCTCTGTGCCCCCTTCTTTGGGGATCTAAGACACTTTCAGGGTGTCTTAGATATTGTATATGTTAATAAAAGTTAATAAGTTTTATTAATAAGTTAATAAAAACCTCTTGCATCTGATGAACATATTTCTCAATGTTTTATGGGGCAGAGAAAAAGCATGGGTCTTCAATCATATTTTAGTCACTGTTTTGGAGTGTGATGTACAGTTATTTCAGCTCCCTGGGTCTCAGTTTCTCCAATTTTAAATTGAAGAATAACAATGATCATGGGGATTCCCAGGTGGAGCTAGTGATAAAGAACCCACCTGCCAAAGCAGGAGACGAGATCCCCTTGAGGAGGAAATGGCAACGCACTCCGGCATTCTTGCCTGGAGAATCCCATGGACTGTAGAGCCTGGCGGGCTACAGTCCATGGGGTCGCAAAGAGTCAGACACGACTGAAGCGACTTAGCACACCCAAAGACCATGGCATAAATTTGTAGGTTAACATCCAAGAATATATCAGATAAGATGCCGATGATATGGCGTTTGACACTTGGTGGGTTGTCTAAAAAGAAGCAGCAGAAGCAACAGCATCTTTCTGGGCTGTGTTCTATGCTGTGAGGGAATAGAGGTAGGGGCTGGAGGCCGGAAGGGGGCTTTCCCAGCCTCTCAAGCTTTTTCCATTTGAAGCCAAAATGTTCTATGATCATCAACCTGGAAGAAGAGTCCAGTCTCCAGGCTGCAGGCAGGAAAATTAGAAAGTGTCAGTCAATTACTAGGGGTCTGCTGTGGGTTATTTCTTGGTTCACATGGTTGGTTAGGAATCAATGGACCTGGGCTCCAAGCCCAATTCTTTCATTACCTCCCACTGAGCCCTTGAGTAAGCATATACCTTACTCATTTATTCCTGTGTCCAGAGAGATGAAGAGACTTGTCCAATTTTGCTTATCTTGCCCAGGCTAGTTTTCAAATCCTGTGTCTGATTTTAAAGCCTGGTATACTCTGAATACAGGTATTTTGAAGCCAAGCATTCCTTCAAAACATTTTGAAACTGAATGTTTGCCTATTCAGTCTATCAAAGAGTTGGCCTGCCAGCACTAATATTCTGTACATGTTGCTCAAAAATTGAGACAAATTCTGGACAATCTGTTTCAAATTAGATGATTCTAAAAGTTCAGAAATTACCTACGATCTCTGACATTTAGTTAATCTGTTTGAGACTTTTTCTTTAACCTGTCCATGCCCAGAGAAGAGATTGGATTTAGGGCAACAATGTGAGTATTTTTTAAATGGGAAAAAAGGTATACAACTTTATTGAAAACATTAAATGGAGAGGTACATCATTTTTATAAACTGGAAAATTCAATTTCATGTAGATGTCAATTTCCCCCCAATTGATCCGTAGATTCAGCTGGGTTCCATTCACAATCTCAAAGTGGGTTTTATTGGTGGAAACTGACAAGCTGACTCTCAAATTTATATGTAAGAGCAAGGGCCAAAAATAGATCTTAGGGGATCATGTATTGGAGAAGAAAATGGTAACCTACTCCAGTGTTCTTGCCTGGAGAATCCCAGGGACCTAGGAGCCTGGTGGGCTGATGTCTATGAGGTCGCACAGGGTCCAACACGACTGAAGTGACTTAGCAGCAGCAGGGGATCATATACCAGGGTAGATAAAATGACCAATGGGATGAAATAGAAAAACAGAGTGTGGTATGTTCAGAGAATCATTATACAGTAAGGAACATGAATGCCTTACAGAAGCACACAATTAATTTGGATAGATCTCAGGAACATAATATTGAGTGAAAAGACAAGTTACAGGAGAATAAACACAGTATGAGTCCATTTATATAAAATTCAAAAATATGCAAGACCAAAACAAAGAAGGGGGCTCTTTGGGACCCATATGGTTTAGGGACAGGTGAGAATTTGAATGTTTATTTTCTCCACCCTCTTTGTATCTTCTCATCCCACCCCCTATCCCACCTGTTGGTACAGAAGAGCTCTCGAATCTATGTACTCTTCATCCTTTTTCTATAAAGTCATGGAACAGAAGTTTGGAGTCACAGGACCTAGTCTTAAATCCTAGATCTTCGACTTCTTGAATATATAATGTAAGTCACAGTAATTTTTGATCTTTAGTGTGATATATATTCACAAACTAAGGATAATGCCATCCACGTCTGAATGGTACCATCCAGATTACATCAAACCTGTATACATACCGCTTTGTGAGAAGCTGTATAATCTTCAATTACCCTGTCTCTTCCTTGTTGCTTGCAAGCAACATCTGGACATTGTTCTCAAGAACCATGCCCTTGACCTGTTGAGGACTAGTGAACAATCCAGAGGTCATAGATAATTCATCACACGTGTTTCGGTTTTTAGTAAAACTGACTCTTCTGGATTTGCCCTCTTTATTGTGGGTCTCTTGGGAAGTACATATATTATACAGTGTATCATTTTAAAGGTGTCTGCTGCTGCTAAGTCGCTTCAGTCGTGTTCGACTCTCTGCGACCCGACAGAGGGCAGCCCACCAGGCTCCCCTGTCGCTGGGATTCTCCAGGCAAGGACACTGGAGTGGGTTGCCATTTCCTTTTCCAATGCATGAAAGTGAAAAGTGAAAGGGAAGTCACTCAGTCGTGTCCAACTCTTAGTGACCACGTGGACTGCAGCCCACCAGGCTCCTCCACCCATGAGATTCTCCAGGCAAGAGTACTGGAGTGGGGTGCCAGTGCCTTCTCTGTTAAAATGTTTTCTCTTAAATGTTTCATTGTATAATGATGTCTTATTGTTGATCTGCTCAATTCATTTAGTCAGAGTAAATTAAAGTGGTTATTGTGGAGTGTGAGAAAAGCAAACCCTAATGGATTGAGACTTCCTTTTTCACTGATTATAGCTTAAACATAATTCTGAGGGCCTAAGAAGAGGAAAAGACAGAAGAAAAGAGGCAGTTTTGACACAAGAAGGCAGAGATGTAGCCATATTAACATTCATACACATACACACACACACACACACACGGGTAGGAAGCTATGAAAATGCTCATAAAAGTAAATAGGATTTTAGTTTTATACCATTGTTAGGTAATAAGAGAAGCATACACTTAGTAAAAAAAAAAAAAAAGTAAAAAAGCGAAAAAAAAAAACCCACAAAAAAACTCCAGGGATATATCATCCATAATCCCATAACCCAAAGACAGCTGCTGTTTACATTTTAGAGCATTTTTTCAAATAATAAAGGATTTTTATAAACACACAAGCATCATTGGAGCTCAGCATTTAAACACACAGAACAAGTGTCTTGCAATAAGTCATGTAAGAATGTTTCACTTTCAACATCTTTTATCACTTCCCACAGAGAGCTTTTGGTCTCAGAACAAAATGGGTCTATCAAGGAAGAGCGTATTTAATTAGATTTTCTGGTGCCCACCTTAGAGAGGAGGAAAGGATGCCTGGTCCTATGATAAAGTCAGGCTGCACTTGCAAGGTTTCTAAGACTTATTTCTGTTTCCATGGCGTCCTTGTCTATTGAAGTAGCAACTCAAAGACTCCTCTAGTGATAAAAGCTTGAGGAGATCAGGCCTCGGCACTCCTGTCAAATTCAAGCAGACTGCCCAGCTATTGCTAATAGAGGGCAGCCGTGGGCGCTGGGATCTCTTGCTTCAGCACATGAAGTGAGTCCATCTGCGTGTATTTATTGCGTGTGGGCTCACTCACTAAGTCGAGTCCAACTCTTTGTGACCCTGATGACTGACTGTAGCCCGCCAGGCTCCTCTGTCCAAGGAATTTTCCAGGCAAGAATACTGGAGTGGGTAGCATTTCCTCCTCCAAGGGATCTTCCTGACCCAGGGACTGTACCTAGGTCTCCCACATTGCAGGCAGATTCTCTGCGGTCTAAGCCACCAGGGAAACGTACCGCAAGTCTAAACTGAAGCCTAATTTTAATCCTTAGCTCCAAAGATGTGCTGACAAGACTAAAACCTGGTTCTGCCAATCCCATTCCTTCCCAAATTGGCAATTCTTCCCCTCACTCCCTCTCCTCGGTCCGCTGGGACTCCCATGATTCACCCTGTTTTCCTCCTAGGATTTCCATGGCATTGCTCTATGGTTCCCCATTGCCAGGCTCAGTCCACGTGCAGAGAAAGCAAGTTTCTGGTGATCAGTCACAGTCTCCAAAGATTTCTGCAGCTGTAACTTCCTGACAGCCAGCTCCTTTTTGCTGTCAGAGATATGTGTGATGTTGATTATTATTTACTTGTCTCAGAACACAGATGTCAAAGAGGAATTCCCAGTGTAACTTGCCTCACACCTTAAGCCCAAATGGCTCTGAGCACTGTATTAGGATTTATGTCTAGAAGTACAGCACCCTCTGTATGAGCTTAGTTCCCCAGAGAAACAAAACAAATGAGGTATATAGGATGAGATTTATTATAGCATTGACTCATCCTTTCATGGAGCCTGAGCGGTCTTCAACATCGGCAGCAGCTCAGAAGAGCGGATGGTGGAGTTCCAGTCCATGCCAACGGGCAGGAGAAGCTGCAGGGCCTGTAGTGTAAGTTCCTGTCTGAGTCCCGGTCCACAGGCAGGACAAAGCTCAAAAACAACCAAGAAAAGAGAGCAAATTCTCCCTTAAGCCTTTTTTCTTCCAGCCAAGCCTTCAGTGGATTAGATGGAACCCATTCACATTGGGGAAGGTAAGTGTTAGTCACTTAGTCGGGTCCAACTCTTTTCAACCCCATGGACTACAGCTCACCAGGCTCCTCTTTCCATGGGATTCTCCCAGCAAGAATACTGAAATGGGTCGCCATTTTCTTCTCCAGGGGAACCTGGGTCTCCTGCATTGCAGGCAGATTCTTTACTCTCTGAGCCACCAGGGAAGCCCAATCTCCTTAACTCTACCTATTCAAATGTTAATCCAAAAACATCTTCACAAACACACTCCAAATAGTGTTTAATCAGGTATCCCAGGGCTTTCTAGGTGGCTCAGTGGTAAAGAATCCACCGGCTAATGTAGGAGACATGGGTTCGATCCCTGGTCCAGGAAGATCTCACATGAAGCAACTAATCCCATTCATCATAACTATTTAGCCCAGGAACTGCAATACTGAGCCCATGTGTCTCACTTACACCCTAGAGCCCATGCTCTGCATCAAGAGAAGCCGCTGCAATGAGAAGCCTGGGCACCAAAAACACACTGTAGCCGCCACTCACTGCAACTGAAGCAAAGCCCGTGTCGCAACAAAGGCCCAGCACAGCCATAAGTCAGTCCGTATTTTTAGAACGTCAGGTCTCCATGTATCCTGTGGCCCAGTCAAGTAGACATATAAAGTTAATCATCACACCTTTCCCTCTCTTATTTCAGGGGCTGAAAAGCAAATTTTCCCACGACCATAATCACTCAATTTGGAGTCATCAACATGACAACATGAGCATGATGCTCCCGGAACAAACTTTCAGTGCTTAGCCTTGGAAATGAAGCAGCTTCAGGAGAACGGGTTCTTTTGTTACCATTTTGCTTTTACTCCTTCAGATGGCTTGCCTCCTGCGTCACCCACCCCACAACCTCACCTCTGCCCCAGCCACAACTCGGGTTTGTCAGCCTGCCGTCAGTTTCCACCCCTGCAAGGAGCACTCTGGGTCCCTCCCTTATCTTTCACTGAAACAAATTCTGCAGCACACTGTAACAGTTACAACCACAGCTGACTTCTCCTGTGTACTGACCATGCGCCACATTTTACATATATTAGCATGTTCAGTCCTCACAACGTCATGAGTGATTCCTGTTTTGTAGATGCAGTTTCTGAACTGCAAAAGGATTATGAGCTTACTCAAGGCCACGCAGCTATTAAACAGTCATGACACAGTTTAAGTACACACTCATCGACGCCTAAGTCTGGGCTCACCATCATAACGCAGTGGGTTTCCTGACCCCTGCCTTTCCAAACCACCCCACAAAAGCCTGAGTAACTGGCTCAAATGGAAATGTTCATCTCTGATTCAGCCTGGTAGTTCCACATAGATCCAGGCTCAGTGATCTTTTCCAAGCACTGGCATAAACAGAAGGATTGAAAATCCTCTGTGACTTCCCTGTGAGCAATTAAGAGGCTGAATTCTGTCGCATGCTATTCACCCTTCACTATTCATCATCACAAACTTTCAGACACACTGAAGGTCACGATTGAAAACACAGTTATTTTAAGAGATGGCATTGTTCTCAAAAGCCACAGTAGGACCATTGCAGAATGATTTTAACTCAGATCTATATTCAGAGATG
This sequence comes from Neotragus moschatus, assembly GCA_006410615.1. Classification (NCBI taxonomy): domain Eukaryota; kingdom Metazoa; phylum Chordata; class Mammalia; order Artiodactyla; family Bovidae; genus Neotragus; species Neotragus moschatus. Next base: position 272,405 of record SJYA01002076.1, read on the forward strand.
AATCCTTCTTTTGGCTCAAATGACGCAGGTTTGTTAGTTGGGATGTGAGTGGGAGGTGAGGAAATTAAAAAGGGGGGGCAAGTACCCATTCTTATCCATCTCCTGTTCACCTTTTGATAACTGCTTATTTTTCCTGTATGTGGCAAGCTCACATTACTTGATCTAGCCTGGCATCTCCACTTAATTTAATTTGTCATAGGAATATTCTGCAGTAAGGGCAAACCTTTAAGGAAAATTGAAAAATGTAAGATACCTGCATAAGGAAATGTTTTTGCAAAAAGATGCAAGATTTTGTGTGGGTCCTGTTCTCCTCTGAATTTGTGGTGGGAGTGTATTAAAAGCACTCCCAGGACATCTCTGGTGGTCCAGTGGTTAAGATCCCATGCTCTCAGTGCAGCAGGCCAGGGTTCCATCCCTAGTCAGGGAACTAGACCCTGCAAGCTGCAACTGAGAGCCCACATGTTGCAACTAAAAAGGCTGCATATTGCAAAGGAAATCCTGCATGCTACAACTAAGACTCAGAGCAGCAAAAAAAAAAAAAAAGTCCTTCCATCTTTCTCCAGAGAGGTTTACATTCAAATATTTCCTCTACTCCCATAACTAATCACCAGGGATGGTCTGAAGACTTGGGATATCAAGATACAGGCGGGAAAGCTGCAACATATATAAATGATGGATGATGTATTTCTGCCATCGATGGACTTAAGGATCTTAACCCTCTCGTTCTCTGTGCCTATGGGCATGCTAAGTCACTTCAGTCATGTCCGACTCTTTGCGACCTCATGGACTGTAGCCCGCCAGGCTCCTCTGTCCACGGGGTTCTTCAGGCAAGAACACTGGAGTGCTGTTTCCTCCTCCAGGGGATCTTCCCAACCCAGGGATCGAACCTGCGCCTCTTATGGCTCCTGCGTTGGCAGGCGGGTTCTTCCACACTAGCGCCAGCTGGGAAGCCCAGTTCTCTGTAATAATATCATTTATTTACCCTCTTGCCCTTCGGGGGAGCATAGTCTTCCACCTCAGACTTTTGGGTTTGCTCATGTGACTTATTTAACCAGTCGGTTTTCAGCAGATATATCAGGACCAAGGGCTTGTCTTTTAGCTTGTACCGTCACCATAAGAAGAGAAACACACCAGCATAGTTCGCATGGCATGTGAGGGTGATCCATGACACTTGTTATCCCTTGATCGCCAGCATTAATTCTGCTGGTCTGACCGGCTAGGCGAGCACCCCTTTCTTTCCTCCCCACTCCCCCTGAAGCTGCACGCTCAGTCTAAGAGGACGACCTCCCCCATAAAGAAAGACCTGTCTTCCATCAAGGGTCCAGGAACAGCTGTGCCTCCCCACTCCAGCTCAGTTCAGTTGCTCAGTCGTGTTTGACTCTTTGCGACCCCATGAAGCACAGCACACCAGGCCTCCCTGTCCATCACCAGCTCCCGGAGTTCACTCAGACTCACGTCCATCGAGTCAGGGATGCCATCCAGCCGTCTCATCCTCTGTCGTCCCCTTCTCCTCCTGCCCCCCATCCATCCCAGCATCAGAGTCTTTTCCAATGAGTCAACTCTTCACATGAGGTGGCCAAAGTACTGGAGTGTCAGCTTTAGCATCATTCCTTCAAAAAGAAATCCCAGGGTTGATCTCCTTCAGACTAGAATCTCCAAAAACTCAAGAAATGATTGCCAGGGCTGAAATGCAGAGTTACTTCGTTTCAAATGTAAGGCTTCCTTTTACCATTTCCCTTCCCCTCATACTCATTTATGTCTCTTATTTTTTTCTTTTCTCTAGTCTGATCTTTAGAGAGTTTTGTTCGGGAACTTCTCACTCCAGAAGGTGAAGATGTCTAGCTTCAGACAGCCTTTCATGTGTGTAGGAGACACTTGGACTCAGGCCCTTAGAGATCGTTCGCTAATAGTCTCAAAGGATTGTTCTGCTTAACACTCTAGAAAATGTCCCCAAAGGCACTCATTTAAGTAGTAATGTGGACGCCAAGATATTTCTAATTAAAAGTGTACTATTTGAAGCCAGCCTTTGGCCTCCTATTCGTCATAAAGGTCCCCGAGTTCCAGCAGCCATCACTAGGATAAGAATTTCTCCTTGTGTCCACAGGATGGCAGTATAGGTCAATGTTAAACCTCACTAAACAGACCACAATCCAACAGTGGGGTTTTGTTCAGAATTGGCACTCAACTCTCCTTTTCCCCATATGCCCATGGCCTCTTGCAACCCCGGCTCTAAACATTTCTCACTTCCCTTTTTTTCCGATTTAAACAAAGGCAGCCCCTTCAGTTCACAAAGGACATTTATGAATGAAGATCCATACAATACCCCAGCTTCATTATAAAAGCCCCCCAGACACAGAAGGCCAGAGTCCAGCTGCCCACAAAACCACATGCAACTAAGTCTTAGTCTGGGGCTGCTGAGTAGCTGTTTATAAATAGCAGTGGTCAGTTACACATTGTCAGCAACCTGAGCTAATCGCTCCTAATCAATAAAGTCATTGAAGTGTAATAGCCTCATTGGCAGTAGATGGGCTCAGGTCCAGCCTGTGAGGGCATACTCCTTGTGAACAGTCAGATGGTAATTATTTAATCAGAGCAGCATGGCCTCTCACAGACCCAGTATGGAGAACTGTTTCCAAAGCCACGTTTGAAACATCTTTCCTCTGCTCCAGAGAAAAGGAAGGGGGCAAACAAAGTCTTCCTGTTTTGAGAAATATTGGGTGCTGCTTCCAGACATTAAATTAGAAACAAGGAATAAGGATATTCCTTGAACAAATAATTAAAATAGCATTCATTCTATTCTACATGAGTAGGTGATTTTCAAAATGCCCCCCCCTTCTCTCCTTAATCCCTTTAAATAGTATGACCACCTTCTAAGGTACACACAGGTCAGGCATGACATTCATTGGAGAAAATCACTCTATACCTTAAACTTCTTCAATTCTCATAGTAACAACGCTTTCAAAATTGAGAATTAACCAAGAGAGCAGTAGGATATACCTAGGAATTTGTCCTTTAAAAGTCTTTTTTTTAACACTGCTCCCTGTAGCAGAGACATCTTCTTTGGTAATATTCTCTTTCCTTTAGTCCTTTTTTAAAAATAGTATTATGCATTATTGAAAAGCCAATGCCACCTCTTGCCCTTCTTTATCTTCTATAGTGCTTAGCATGGGTTTAGGACAGGACTACTCCAAATACACACTGTTTAACTCTTTGCCTAATGGATATAGCATGAGAATTAATTCCTGGAGACCTTCACCTGGCTAAGAAGTAGAGACCTAACATTTTTGAGTTTAAAACTTTATCAAGGCCAAAGTAAATACAAATACTCTGCAAAATCACCACCCAAATTTCTTCAACAAAATCGTTAAAAAAAAAAAAAAAAAAATTCTTGGAATCTCCTAAGATTAACATGCAAAATTCTAGAAATGAAGATTTAAAAAAAGTCATGTTTAACTTAAACCTTAGCCTTTCTTTCAGGAAATAAAGGAAAATCATGATATTACATGATAGATGCAATTTTCCTAACATTACTTTCCAAATCTCAAATGTGTGTGTTTGTAGGCCTCAGGAAAACGATATATTTTTGAATGCAACTGGAGAGGTTTAACAAAGAAAGCCTTTTCTGGTCTCTATGGGGGGAAATCGGCTTTAGACTGTTAGCAAACACATCTAAAAGTTCAATGAACTTCAGTTGGTTGCTATGCCAACCAGCAGAAGACCTGTCCAGATATGAATTGATCACACAAATAAAAATCTCCCCAAAGATGATGCTTGTTTGGCTTAAGGGCATAGTCTTTGTAACAACCCTTGAAAAATCAGAGGTCTGTCCGTTTGGAGAATTTATTTCGACCACTATCCAAATTTCCTCAGTGTATTATAAAATACTTTGATTTTTTTTTCATAGAAAATTGAGCATTTACTTCCAAGAGAGAAATACCCTTTTTCTCTTTGTTCCCCAAATGTAAAAGTAGCAAATATAGAGAAAGTAACATATATGGTGGTTCCTGATTATGAGAAAGAAAGAATAATTAGAACTAAAACAGTAAATCTTGGGAAATGCTTTTGATTCCCTTTTCACCTTCTGATACGAAGTTGGGCAATTTATCTTCATTTTTTAGCATCATGCCTCCCACACCCTGCCATGGATAGGGTCCCTAAAAGGTGCAAAAAAGCCATTTTGAAGAATCATTTTGTAGTGTCTACTTTGAGGTTTTGTGACCTCCATATCCAAGAAGTGAACAAATTTGAAGCTAAACAAATAGGCAACATGGGTAACGTGGTAGTTGAGACCAACTTCTAAGGGGTTGGAGGAGAAAACAATCAGGTAATCATTCTTTTCATGTATACCCCATTATTATCCCTTTGGAAATGGAACTGGATGACTTTCTATTGTTAGATCTCTCTTTAGGCACCTAAGGAATAGAAGACAGTGATCAAAACATTTGGAAATTGTTGTTCAGTCGCTACGTCATGTCCAACTCTTTGTGACCCCATGGACTGCTGCACGCCAGGCTCCTTTATTGCCACTCTCTCCTGGAGTTTGCTCAAACTCAGGTCCATTGAGTCAATAATGCCATCCAACCATTTTGTCATCTGTTGCCCCCTTCTCCTTTTGTCCTCAATCTTTCCTAGCATCAGGGTCTTTTCCAATGAGTCAGCTCTTTATGTCAAAAACTACTGGAGTGTCAGCTTCAGTCCTTTCAATGAATATTCAGGGTTGATTTCTTTTAGTATTGACTTCTTTGATTTCCTCGCTGTCCAAGGGATTCTCAAGAGTCTTTTCCAGCACCACAACTTGAAAGCATAAATTTTTCAGCCTTTATAACATGTTTTATGTATATTGTGAATATACAACTTTAATACATATGCCTAGCAACACAACAGAGAAGGCAATGGCAACCCACTCCAGTGTTCTTGCCTGGAGAATCCCGGGGACAGTGGAGCCTGGTAGGCTGCTGTCTATGGGGTCACACAGAATCGGACATGACTGAAGTGACTTAGCAGCAGCAGCAGCAACACAAATCCATAAAGGAGTCATCAAGCATTTATTAATATTACTATGTTTTGTACAATATGACCTTGGCCCACTCATATTATTCTTAAAGTATTAAGAAATTACTTAAAGAAATTAAATTTCTCATCCCTATATTTGTTCAAAATTTGGCCTTTTAGGTTTTATCTCCCATTGCTATCTGTATAGTTACCTCTGAAATAGACACAGAAATTTGGATTCTCTGATGTATCACCTGCAGGACTTATTCTGTAAGGAGTATAGTTTTTACCTCTGGATCATCCCCTTTACTCCTAATTTCTGAATTTTCACTTCATGTTAGGTAATTTTGCCATTAGCCTCTCCAAGAAAGCCTTGGATTCCCCCAACAAAGGGACCCAACAAGGTATAGAGTGGATATTGTGGATATTAATGATTTTAGATTAGGGCCTTAATAGTTCAGATTAAGGAACAGATCCTTGACAAAGGGTATCTGTAATATTAACTCCTGGGGAATGTGAAATATGCTCAGTGAAATTCACATTGTGTGTGAAAATAAGAAAATGACGAGCCAAAAAAGTGAACATATATTTCTCAGTGGGGAAATTCAGTCTATCTGCCCTTGGTTTTCAAAGTGGGTCACATCTCCAACACAAAAATCTTGGGACCTTGTGTTTCAATCCTATTCCCAGGTGGTGCTAGTGGTAAAGCACCCGTATGTCAATGCAGGAGACATAGAGACAAGGGTTTGATCCCTGGGTTGGGAAGATCCCTTGGAGGAGGGCATGGCAACCCACTCCAGTATTCTTGCCTGGAGAACCTCATGGTTAGAGAAGTCTGGTGGGCTACAGTCCATAGATTTACAAAGAGTCACTGAAGCAACTTAGCACACACACACGTAGCCTGAAATGAATAAATCCTAGATTTACACCCCAATGCAATTCCAGCACTCAGAGATACAGAACCTTCCACCTTTCTGCTTTTGAGTAATGATTTAGATTAATGAACTCATTTGGAAAGAAAAAAGGAGAAATAGCTCTCAGATAAATATTCACACAGTTGCATATTCCCATAGGAAGCTTCCAATAAAACCTGTGACTTAGAAAATCTTCAAGTCAATAACAATTTCTAACCTGTTTTCTCTCTCTGCTCTGTAGTAAACCAACATTGGGCTGCTGAAGGAGAGAAGTCTTGATTTAAAAGGTATGGTGTGAAAGCGTTCCTAAATAAACATAGTTGTGGAAGAGTTGGTGTTGTGGAAGGGTTGGTGGGACGGGTGGCGGTGAACTGTTGGCAGTGGCAGAATCTGGGTCGATGCTGATCTTGGTCATAACTTCTGAAAGTGCTGAAGAATCCAGCTGTGCTGAGCCTACTCCTTAAGCAGTATTGATGTTTTACCTGCTTCCTATTTATCTCATATATTAGTATGGTGAAACCAAATTTATAAGCAAGTGTTATCCTTACAAGAAAAACACACTCTCTTCTATTCACAATTCTCCCCCACCCCCAGCCAATGGAAAACAGTAGTGAAGTGCAAAGCGGGTATTTTTTAGGAAATGGTATTTGAGTCTAGGATGAAACAACTGGAGAGAGAAGTCTGGATGATAAACAAAACTTTCTAAGAGCCGTGTAACTGGAAACCATCAAGAGGGCATTAAAGAGACAGCAGTCCTATTAGTGGCTAGTTTGGTCTTCAAACTGCTCTCTGATGCTTTAGGGGTTTGGTTGAGTTTGTTTTTGTATCTCCTGTGGCAATGTGTCGGGGGGTGAGGAAGAACAGGTGAGCTATTGTTCCTCAAACTTCATTTTAATCAGAGCAGCTTTATTTTTATCTGTTTTGTATACTGGGATTCCGTGAAGGACTGTAATAAGAAAGAACTTTGTATCTAAAGTAATCACTAAAGGGAGGTAGCCTACGTGCTACCTTATGCACAGTGGTCCAGTTTTGGGAAGTCTGCCTCCCAAGTAATGAACGTTAAGCTAAAGTACCTTTGTTTAACTCACAGGAAACGTCCTGGTCAGGCCCATCTGTAAATGGCTGCAGGAAGGAAGACATGAACACGGGCCCTTTGGAGTCTGGCTGGAACCAGAACCTTACCTCCTCCCCTTTTAGTATAAAAAGCCTACATCATAACTCAGAGATGTTGGTTCTTTGGGATTCTGATCCACCATTTTCTTGGCCTGCTGGCTTTCCAAATAAAGTCACTATTCCTTGCCCCAGTAACTTGTCTCTTGATTTATCGGCCTGTCGTGGAGCCGGCAGTTCAAACTTGGACTCCGTAATGGGATCTCATTTAAGGAATCAGGTTGTTAAAAAAATAGAGGAATTAGCAATGATAAACACCTGTTGCACATGGCATCCAGGCAGGGTAGGGGAGGCTCAGAGAGAACGTTCGAGTCTTCTGTGTAAGTCAGTGAAAAGATAAAGGATAAACCTCTGTGCCTCAGTTCCCCACATCAGTAGTTCATGAAGTACCATGCCTCCGTCAACAATATTAGTATCTCTTGGGAACTTGTTATAGAAACAATTTATTGAACCGTACCCAGACCTATCTGATATAGAAATTCTAGAAATCAGCATTTTAACAGGTCTTCAATTGTTTCTGATGCACACTCAAGTTTGAGATCAATTGCCACAGAGCCTAATTAATTTACCAAATAAAAGAAGTAAGGTAAAATTATGAGAAAGTAGATGTTAGTGTAGTTTCTAAGGAAAATCTCTTCCAAGTATTTCAAATCAGTCCCATCCAGTCCAAACCTTTGTAGAGAGGATTGTTTTTCAGCTTCAGGGATAGGAAAATGCCTCCAGTCCTTCTATTCCTCCAGCCCTATAAATATCAGTCAAAATAAAGCACTGTCCTTGCAACTTAGAGCCATTAAATATTCCCTTGACAGCCCAATCTCAGCCCAAAAATGTTTATTTGAAAATAGGTAGAGTTAGGTAGGAGTCAATAATAAAGCAAACAACAGATTCTAATGCCTACTGGAGAGACACAGACTTGTATTGATACTTTATGGACTCACTTTTAAAAATAACTTCTGTTGATAAATTCCGCTCCATCTGGGTTACCAGACGATGGCTCGCCGCACCTTGGAACAGTGCTGGACTAGGGTAGCGTGAGAGGATGGCCACTGTCTTCCTAGAACCAGGACATAAAGAGTTGCCTTCCTGGAATGATGAGACCTCTAAGTGAGATTGTTTCTAGAGACGGATTCCGCTGGAGATGCATATGGACTTTTCCTCGGGTGGGAACCCAGCTCTTCTCAAGGTTTTAATGCTATGATGTTACACCACTAGATGGCTCCAGAGTGTCTCTAGCCTGTGTTTGAAAGGCCAGTGCTGTGATAATTGGCATGTATTTTGTGAGCCATCCCCAGCCATCTTCATCCACTGTTGACTCCCACTCGACCGAAAGGGATGTCTCCTTTACTCCCTCTGTCTTCCAAGAGTAGCCCAACGGTGGTGTCTGCAAGGGCGAGGGGAAATGTTTCAGACCAGGAAAGCACTTGTTTTCTCCACATTCCAAACTTTAAAACTCATTTCAAGCTGATGATATGTGTATCCTCAAAGTGTGGAGTAACATTCCACCCTTAAAATTATCACATTTCATAACTTAGGTGGTTGGGTTATTAGGGTCAAAGGTCCCCAGTTCTAAAAGTCTTGCTTAATCAGGGGAGGCTTAAAGATAGATTGTTAAGCATTATCTTTACCTGAGTTGCCCTTTTATATTCTTTCTAGAGGAGTTGGTTAGAGTGGAAATGAAAGTTGTTGTTTTTGTTTTCTGAGTTTTAAACTCATTGTAGTTGTTATCGTTTTCTTTTTAATCTGTGATATGAACTCAGTTTCTTCCAGGCTCAGTTTTCTCTTCTAAATTGATCCAACGTGATGACAAACGCCAATACAGGCAGTCACGTGTACCAAACCCTCCTAGTGTGATTGTTACCGGATGAACATTTGAACCAAGAGAAAAACACCCACAAACTGAACTTACCTATCTAGATGCCTAAAGTGGTATTTGAACCAAGTGACAAAGAGCTGAGTTTAGAAGGAAGAGAACTCAAGGGTTGAGAAGTCTGTGTCCGAGTGAGAGGTTCCCAGGCAAGCCAAAGCCGTAAGTCATTGGAAGCCATGAGGACAATGATTATGTGAAGGCTCAGAGAAAACCGGTCTGTTCAGCAGAATGGGACAAAATATCAGAAAAGAGAGAAGATGTAGACTCAGAAAGATACACAGTGTAGCTACCCAAAACATTTCCAGTTTATATGAGCACTGCTTGCTTTCGGATCCATCAGATTCTACGCGTGATTCTCTGAGTCTTCATTCTCCTCTGCCTTTTCAAATGTTCTTCACACTAATTGGTAAAGATCCCTGAACAGGTCCTTTGTTCCCAACCAACAAAAATCTAGAAAGCCTTTTTCATTTTTAGTTTCTTAAAACTTTTTATTTTATATTGAAATACAGCTGATTAACAACATTGTGATAGTTTCAGGTGGACAGCACAGAGACTTGGCCATACATACACATGTATCCATTCTCCTCCCATTCAGGGTGCCATGTAACACTGAGCAGATTTCCCTGTGCTATATAGTAGGACCTTGTTGGTTACCCATTTTAAATACAGCAGTGTGTACATGTCCATCCCAAACTCCCTAACTATCCCCTCCCCCCATTCCTCCTTAGTGACCATAAGTTCATTCTTAATGTCCGTGTGTGTGTGTGTGTGTGTGTGTGCTGTGTGTGCGTGTGTGTTAGTTGCTTAGTCATGTCCCACTCTTTGTGGCCCCATAAACTGTAGCCCACTAGGCTCCTCTGTCCATGGAATTCTTCAGGCAAGAATACTGGAGTGTGTTGCCATTTCCTTCTCCAGGGGATCTTCCCGACCCAGGAATCCAACCCGGGTCTCCTGTATTACAGGCAGATTCTCTACCTTCTAAACTAGCAGGGAAGCTCCTTAAATTTGTGTAGAAGTCATCCCTTATCATAAGGCAACTCCACATACTAAATTCTGATGGTTGAATTTATAAAGTAGGATGGATTTCTGACTTTTAAGAACACTAAGACTCGCTGAGAAAAAATATATATTAAAAACTTTTTCTTGACCCTTGATGCTATATTGGTACAACAAACTTGGTAAGCAGAAGTCAGAGACCATGCAGTCAGTCCCTGGGCTTGGGGCTGGAAAAATGCACCCTCTCCTTCCCCACCCACTCTCCACAGCATTGCTCCCTTTCAAAAGAATGGACTAAAATGAAGATCTTGCCTCTGAGACCTTGGCCCCAGTAGATTCTGTGTTCTATGTCAGCACCATTTCCTGAAAGACTGACAGTATTGGTCTCTGGTAAGTAACTTTTCAAAGAGTAATCTGATTTTTTTCACATCTTGATTTAAGGCATCTTGCCTATAAGGAAAAGTAAAATAAAATAAAACATAAATAAAATGCCTTAATATGGCCTTCATGGTCCTCGGTCTGCTCACCTCTCCAATCTCATCCGAGAGCTCTATCCCCATCATTGTCTGCGTCCAGCCACTCTGACCTTTCAGATTCTAATATAAACTATTCTCTTTCCAGCCTCATGGCCTTTGGATATTCTTTCCCTTCTTCCTGAAACTCACTTCGCTCTTCAACTGCTCCTACTTAACTCTTTCATTCGTCATCTGCACCTCAAATGCTAATTATTTCGGGAAGGAATTCATAACCTTTAAAAGAAAAAGCTCTCTTTCATAGCTCATTGTTTGTTTCCTGCATAACACTTAATTCTAGTTTGAAGTACTTATTTATTTTACTGAGTGTTGTCACCTGTTCCCTCTCCAGACAGGAAACTTTATGAAAGGGCAACTTTTTAATGTTTTTGTTCACAATTGTATGCCAAGTTGCAAGACGTTCAGTACACCTTACATGAGGAAAGTAAGGAATGAATGCACCTATGAACCTGAAAACAAGTCCCAAGTCCTGGAGCCTATTCCAGAGACATTTTATTTTTCTATAGATACTTCAGTTTCCTGTATCTCTGATGTGTATTTATTCTTTATTGTGTGTGTGAATGTAAGGCTGGCACAGTTTGTCTATTGGCATTGTATGGTTCTTGGAAAACCTTATATTTTGGAAGCAAATGTGAGACAAAAAAGCATTCAGTTTGCAGAATGTTTCATTATGATCAATGATCTCAAGGACACATCTGTTTTTGTGAATTGACATGCATTTCTACTTGAAAGATAGAAAACATAAATGTGACAAGAACAGAATTAAAGAGAGTAGGCAGAGGTGATGGGAATTCTAGGCTATTCGAAGGTTTTAGGGGACACCTTGTCCTTAGCAGGGTTAATTTAAATACATATTTCTTCTATTCTCTAGATATCATTGGTATTTTCCCATTAAGTACCCTCAATAGAATCTGACCACTAGGCGTCAAAACATACAAAAAGCTGGATGAGTCTACTACAGTGTATACAAGTTTTAGAAATACTTTCACTCTTTTTCCTTCTGGGTGTGAAAATATTCAGACTAGCATTCCAAGAGAGCTTTGAAAAAGAATATGGACTAGGAGTTCTCCAGGGAATCTTCCCAACCCAGGGTTTGAACCCAAATCTCTGGCACTGCAGGCAGATTCTTTACCACTGAGCCATCTGGGAAGCCCAAATGGCTAACACTTACAGAAAAACTACTCTATTTTAAAATATTACACAAATACTTTATGTGCATTATTTTATTTAAATTTCTTCCTTTACAAACTTGAAAATTAAATACCAGAAGAGTGAAAATATACTCAGTTCAGCTCAGTTCAGTCGCTCAGTCGTGTCTGACTCTTTGTGACCCCATGAATCGCAGCACTCCAGGCATCCCTGTCCATCACCAACTCCTGGAGTTTACTCAAACTCATGTCCATTGAGTTGGTGATGCCATCCAGCCATCTCATCCTCTGTTGTCCCCTTCTCCTCCTGCCCCTAATCCCTCCCAGCATCAGGGTCTTTTCCAATGAGTCAACTNTTTTTTCAGATGTGAAGGCTGGGATTCAAAGACATTAAGTACATGACTTGTGAAGGACACTCTTAAACTGAGGTCATTCAACTTCTGTAACGTTGTAACTTCTGACCTCCATGAAGCTTGGCAGTGCACACCTGGCATCATGCTAAATTTCCCAATTCTAGGTCCATCCCTAACAGAGAACGCTGTGATGATCATGAATGTTTGTATGGAGCCCTATTGTACATGAGCATTCCCAGCCTGTAGTTTTTAGGTGTCTACGAACTGTCACTGGACTGGCGTGGCAAAGAACATTCTTACAGCATCCTTCAGCCCCAGAGAGCAGAAGCTGAAGGACTCCTCCCCAGCTGTAGAAAGGCAATTATTTCTAAACCAGCCCACTCATGTTAAACTCTTGTATGAACATAATGAATGACAAAGGAGTTTGAATCATCTACAGTGCATCTGTGGAATTTGAGGAAACTTTGCCGCAAGATAGATCAGACAAAGCCAACCAGCATCCCTGATGGAAAGTGATTTCTGCTTTAATTGAAATGAACGCTATGAACAGCTGCCAGGTGAGGTGGGTGAACGTGGGTGGGAGGCGACTGGGACAATCTCTGCAGCTGAGACCAGATTCATTTATATTTACTTATTTATTTATTTCTCCTTTGGGGAAAGAAAGGCAAGGCAAGTATATATTGCCGAGTAATTTATTGAACCAATGAAAATGTCATGAAAACATTTCAGAATTGGACTGTGTGGGAGACAAACATGACTTTAGATTCTGGGAGAGAGGCTTGATTTTCAGCTGCCACATAGACAAATGGAAATTCTTCACAAAACTTAAAAAAGCAGATGAGGGATATAAGGTAGACAAATCTAAAAAAAAAAAAAAAAGCTGTTTAGGATAATAGATTAAAGGGGAAGTTAAGTCATACTCTTTCACTAACAACAAAAACAACAACAACAAATGCATATTCTTGTCCAGCAGGACTGCACACTAGAAAAGAGTTAGTTTAATTTTCTTTAGCTTGAATGGGTGATAGGAACTTAGAACTACAAAGGCCACAGAAGTCATGTCCTCCAACCCACTCATGTTATAGAAAACTGAGACTCCCAGAGAAAGGACAGTTATCCATTTGTATAAATCCTTGGTGAAGCAAGCAAGAATAAATATTAAATAGATCGAGCCAATTGAGATGATATGCTATGGATGGCCATGGCGACTTTGCACGTGCCCCTGTCTTCTTGCTCTTCTTCAGTTAATTTGCTGTGTGTGGATTATGCTATTTCATGTGACCGTAATTCATTGTTTCCCCAGTCTAAGAGAAGAAAAGCAACCACTCTAGATTAGTTGTGTTTTGCTTTCTCTCAGGCATATTAAGAATTTATAGCCTTTCTCTTACCATTTAAATTTCCCAGGCTGATGACCTATTATTTCATTGCTTTTGATGAAGTAGAAATACTGGAAGAATAAACATAATGTTGTAATTTGAATATAATTATAATTATAGATAATAGATGGCATTTATTGAGGGATTGCTATGTTATATACTGGGCATTGTACCAAATATACATATGTATATACACATATATACACACATATATATTTATACACTAACTTTTTAAGTTCTCAGAGCAACATTATAATATGCAATTATTCTCTTCATTTCATAGTTAAGGAGTACAAAGAAGAGTGAGGTTTGGTAACTTGGCTATGGACACACAGCCATTTATTTATTGATAATCGTTCATTTTATGCGGTTTAACTGCCAAAATTGCATTTAAAAAAATTTGCTCTACTGTTTCACCAATGTGAACTCATTTTTCAGAAAAAAAAAAACTGATGTAAGAAATTAAATCACTTGTCAAGGCTACTGAGTCAGGAAATAGTGGGGCTGAGATACGAATTTGAGTCTCTCTCCTCCTATGACACTGATCACCATAAGTGATCAATAGTATTGGATGCTGAAACGTGGACAGAGCAAAAGAGAAAGGCTAGTGAGGTGTGAAGTGATATCTTAAAGGGAATTGCTTCAGGTGAAGGTATAGTTCTGGCTTCAGAGGATGGGCCCTAGATTTTGTATCAGTGCATTGTTATAAATTTGAAAAGGCAGTCGGTCTCATGAGACACAAACCGGCTTCAATCTAATCCAAGATTATTTTGTTGTAGATGAATGGAGGTTCAGCATCTGCTCCATCGTCATCTCAAGGGAAGATCTGAAGCTCTCTGAGTTCACAGATTCTTTAGTCTGTGCACCCATACCGGGTGAGCTGTCTCTGTTAAAAGTCAAGAAGTGTGTGGGTCATTTCGATTCAGAGAAACTCCTTAATTTTCCAGCAATTATTTATATCTCTATTTACAGAGGCTTGGGGCATGTGTGTCCAATTTCAGCTGCTCTAATCCAGGTGTAGTTCCACACAGCAGATGAGGCAGACTCAACATTCCACATTTATCTTAACTTTGTAGTTTCCAAGGAAACGGTACAGCAAGAAGACAGACACTGAGTTCTCAGTTCTGTATCAGCTCAGTGTTACACACTGTTAGCACATCAAAGGAATACTGCGCAGTGTTGGCACCTAGTAGGTATTCAAAAGAACGAATGAAGGTGTGAATGAATGGATATGCCAATCAATACAGTTGACTTGGTTGTTATTGTTTCACAGTAACCAAACTCAAGGAAGTGATTTATAAATTGATTAATATATCATCAATAATGCCTCTGGCAGATATTCGGCTCTTGGTATCTGCACAGGATATTCTTGCTTGCTACCTATATTAATCAAGGAAATCAATTTCCAGATCAGAAGTTCTCTAGGCGACCAAGAAACTAGAGCAAATAACAGTAGCAACAACAACAAAAATACTCTTAATGGATCATTCTTACCAATTTTAAAAGTCTAGTGAATTTCCTTTTACATTTCTAAGTAGGTAATCATTATCTATAAATGAACTATATCCTTCCCATGAACAATATTTGAGTATTTTGGCAATTTTTTATTCTTTGAATCCCTTATTTTATTTATAAAAACTTAGTTACTAGCCATTAACTCAGCAAATCACTATTGAATTCTTTTGGCAAATGAGGCATTCTGCTAGACCCTGAGGATACAGTGATTGGCAAGACCATTCAAGAGTCCTCATCATGGGAGAAAATACATTAAAAATATATAAGAATGAGGGATGTCCATGTTGTCTGTCCACTGACTAGGAATCTACCTGCCAATGCAGGGGATATGGGTTCGATCCCTGGTCCAGGAAGAGCCCATATATAGCACTGCTGCTAAGTCCGTGAGCTCAGCTACTGAGCCCACAGGCCACAACTACTGAAGCCCATGCACTCCAGAGCCCACGCTCCACAACAAGAGAAGCCACCACAGCAAGAAGCCTGAGCACTGCAAAGAAGACTAGCCGCCACTCACTACAACTAGAGAAAGCCCCTGAGCAGCAACAAAGATTCAGTGCAGCCATAAGTAAATGAATTAATTAAAAAAGAAAATATACACAATGATACATAAAAGTATGAATGCTCAAAATGCTGTGAGAGATATTAGTAAACACACAAGAGCATGCAACAGGAAGATTTGGATTTCTGAGTGACCAGGGAAGGTTGTCTGAGGAGGTGCCATGTTACCAGGTGTTAGGATGGGAAGCAGCAGCTGTTCATGAATACACTGGGGAAAGAATTCCAGGCTTAGGGGAACTGAATATATAAAAGTCTTGTGGCAAGAGAGAAACGATGGTTCGTTCACTGAAAGCCTGTAATTATAATCTGACATCACAATTTACATGTATAACTTCTAAGATAATACACTTTACGTGTAAATTTCCAATAATTTATTTAACTATTTTTCAAATTGAGAACACACTATGGTATCAAGCACTGTGTGATGCTTGGTACATAGGATAGAATGATCAAGACAGAATGATACATTTCTTAAAACTGAATGCAAAATCAAACATACAAGGCGATAGGAACTATGGGGAACAATAGAAACATAGTTAAAACACATGTGACCCAGACTGAAGAACATTAAGTAAATCCTAGAGGAAGTGACTCTCAGTTGAGATGTGAAGGTAGATTAAACACTGGGCATCTGAGTAGCTCCCAAAGCTCTTACACTGGCTGAGGCAGAAGCCAACACTTGTGAACAACAGTCTTGAAAATCATACTTTAGGTAGATTTTGAAATATGTTTCCCAAGGGAATGTTTTACAGGTGGTTAATTTCTTGACTTTCGTGAATATAATGTTGATTTTTAATAGGCTTGGCTAGAGACCTATTTCTGACTTTATTTCTAAATACATAGCTCATATTTTTTCCACTTACAGATATATATGTAGGTATATGTATATATACTTAGATATATATGTATATATATGTGATATAGAAACAAAGATATATATAGAAAGACATATTGTCGAAAAACACATTTCAAACCACATAATTTCTTTCTGAAATAGTCAAAACTTCATCCTGGAAATGTTGAGGGACTGCTGGTTAATGACAGAGCTGAGACTAGGACACTTGGTCTGGTGTTATAAATGCCTTGTCTTGAAAGGAAAAAGAGCAGCCCCCTTGAAAGAACTCTTATCGACTGGGTCTTGTCTTTGAATTGCTTAGAAACTGAGGTTGCCAGCAGAGATGCTATGAAGGATTTGTTGGAATCAACTTTGGTGAGATTTTCTTGGGAGAAATTTTGCAGCATATTTAATCAGGCAACCAAGAAACAACAGCTGCTTGTGTATGAAGCATCAGTAAAGCTGCTAAGATTTATATAATCTTTAGTGTTCAACAGATTGCTAGCATTTATAGGACAGTCAATGTTTGCCTATGCTCACGTGCAGCCATATATGCCACCTTTCCCACTGCCTCTGAACTGAAGGATTTCTGAAAAGGGAAATACTTTGGAGAGGGATGGAATAAGAACTAGAAGACAGAGTATTCAATAGTCAAATAACTGGAAATTTGTCCAATAAAAAGCAGTGGAAGCAGTACCCACTTGTGATGGAAAAAAATAGCTACTTAATTTAGACCAAAGATATATTGATATCTATTCTCATAGCAGTAGAATCATTCCTCTGACATTATGCTTTGTGGCTAAATCAGCGTAATGATATTTATATGTTCTGGTCTAAGTGAGGGAAAATTTCTAAATCTAGATGATTACTAGCCACTTCATTAGAAAGCTGATGGTTATCAAATGTCATTGGTTCCAATTTCCCCTAAATAGAACAACTGATGAATCCAGACAAAGGCACTTCGAGATGTAGACTTGAAGAAACTAGAATGGGAAAGTCTTCAGGATATACTTCACATGTAACAAAAGAAGGTGCTGATGATAAATGGAGATGATGCTACTTACAATAGCACGAAAAACTTGATTCTTGGCCCAGTGCTTTCTCCTTAATTTTTCTCTGCCTTAAATCGAAGTTCCTCAGTATGACATGGAGGTTCTCAAGAAAATCTCCTTCTTCCATTCTAATCTTATTCTGCCATTTCCTAATGCATTGGTTTTCCAACACATGTATCTCCTCAAAGGAATCCTTCTCATGCCCACCTCAAAGGCCTGGTTTCACATAGTTTCTCTTTCTTTTCATTGAAGGTCCTCTTTCTTCTTCATCACTTATTTTAAGATCCAAGGTAAAGCCCACCTCCTTGCAATCAGGACTCTGAGTTAAAATGAGATCTACTTTATTCTGAGATAATAGAACATAAGAGGCTTCCCATGTGGCACTAGTGGTAAAGAACCCGCCTGCCAATGCACAAGGTGTAGGAGACGCAGGTTCAATCCCTGGGTCAGGAAGATCCCCCCAAGAAGGAAATGGCACCCTACTCCAGTATACTTGCTGGGAGAATCTCATGGACAGAGGAACCTGCCAAGCTATAGTCCATGAGTCACAGAGAGTCAGCCGTGACTGAGCATCTGAGCAAGGACTATAGAATATATAGTCCTCGTCACCTCCCTCAGCAGTGGTTTTCCATTTGCTTATTAGAGGCAGGATAATAGAATAGCAAGGCTTGGCAAGTATAGATTTCAATGTCTACTTTTACACTTTGCCCACTGTATATTCTGTATGTCAGTAAGGATAGGTTCTACTTTTCTGTTGTTTTTGTTGTCCTGTCTCTTTGCAACTCGTATTGAGGTACACCAGGCTTTCTCTTCCTTCACTATCTCCTGGCATTTGCTCAAAACCATGTCCATTGAGTCAGTGATGCCATCCAACCATCTCATTCTTTGTTGTCCCCTTCTCCTCTTGCCCTCAATCTTTCCCAACCAGGGTCTTTTCCAATGAGTCGGCTCTTTGCGCCAGGTGGCCAAAGTATTGGAGCTTCAGCATCAGTCCTTGCAATGAATATTCAGGGTTGATTTCCTTTAGAATACTGGTTTGATCTTCTTGCAGTCCAAGGGACTCTCAAGATTCATATCCAGCACCACAGTTCAAGAGCATCAACTCTTCTGTGCTCAGCCTTCATTATGGCCCAGCTCTCACATCCATACAAGACTACTGGAAAGACCATAGTTTTTATATGGACTTTTGTTGGCAAAGTGATATCTCTGCTTTTTAATATGCTATCTAGGTTTGTAATAGCTTTTTTTTTCCAAGGAGCAAGCATCTTTTAATTTCATTGCTGCAGTCACTGTCTAGAGTGATTTTGGAGTCCAAGAAAATAAAATCTGTCCCTGTTTCCACCTTTTTCCCATTCATTTGCTATGAAGTGGTGGGATCGGATGCCATGATCTTTGTTTCCTGAGTATTCAGTTTTAATCCAGCTTTTTCACTCTCTTCTCTCTCCTTCATTAAAAATCTCTTTAGTTCCTTTTTTCTACCATTAAGGTGATATCATCTGCCTTTCTTAGGTTGCTGATATTTCTCCTGGCAATCTTGATTCTAGCTCAAGCTTCATTTAGGCTGACATTTTGCATGATGTACTCTGCATACAAGTTAAAAAATCAGGGTGATATTATACAGTCTTGACGTATTCCTTTCCCAATTTTGAACCAGTCCATTGTTCCACATCTGGTAGCTTCTTGACCTGCATACAAGTTTCTCACAGACAGGTAAGGTGGTCTGATAGTCCCATTTCTTGAAGAGTTTTCCCAGTTTGTTGTGATCCACACAGTCAAAAATGTTAATGTGGCCAGTGAAGCAGAAGTAGACTTTTTCTTTTTTAATTCCCTTGCTTTTTCTATGATCCAGTGGATGTTGGTAATTTGATATCTGGTTCCTCTGCCTTTTCTAAAACCAGCTTGAACATCTGGAATTCTCAGCTCATGTACTGTTGAAGCCTAGGCTGAAGGATTTTGACTGTTAACTAGCATGTGAAATTTGTGCAATTGTGTGGTAGTTTGAGTGTTCATTGGCATTGCCCTTCTTTGGGACTGGAATGAAAACTGACCTTTCCCAGTCCTATGACCACTGCTGAGTTTTCTGAATTTGCTGGCATATTGAGGGCATCACTTTAACAGAATCATCCTTTAGGATTTGAAATAGACCAGCTGAAATTCCAATACCTCCACTAGCTTTGTTCCTAGTAATGCTTTCTAAGGTCCTTCACACTACAGGATGTATGGCTCTAGGTGAGTGACCACACCACCCTGGCTCTCTAGGTCATTAAGACCTTTTTTATACAGTTCTTCCATGTTTTCTTGCCACCTGTTCTCTTCTGCTTCTGTTAGGTCCTTACCGTTTCTGTCCTTTATTGAGCCCATCTTTGCATGAAATGTTCCCTTGGCATATCCACTTTTCTTGAAGAGATCACTCATCCTTCCCTTTCTATTTGGTAAAGAAATCCTGAAGCCTCAGGAATTCAGTGAAAGAGAGTTTTGTTTCTTACTCTTAGGTCTAATGTGGATTGGGCAGCCCTCGAGGGTCAGACACTCCCAAACAATGACTCAGGGGTTCAGATTTTTTCCATCCTGTGTCTCTCCCATCTTCATCTGTGGCCTCTGAATGTGTGCAGATGAGAAAAAGTGGTGTGGAGGTGTCATACAAGTTCATCCTACCTTGTTCACGAAGTGGCTCTTTTCATTTCCATTCACATGTCACTGGCTGGAACTGGTCATACAGCTCTTCTGACTGCAAGGCATTTGGGGACTGGAGTCCTTCTGGGTGCCAAGAAGGAGATGGGAACTGGATGGGAGTCAGTACTGATGATCTCTCTCACAGTAGTCATTTGAAATAAGCTGACTCCGATACTTTGGCCACCTGATGCGAAGAACTGACTCATTGGAAAGACCCTGATGCTGAGAAAGATTGAAGGCGGGAGGAGAAGGAGACAACAGAGGATGAGATGTTAAATCCCACCACTGACTCGATGGACATGAGTTTGAGTAAGCTCTGGGAGATTTTGATGGACAGGGAAGCTTGACATGCTGCAGTCCATGGGGTCGCAAAAAATCAGACATGACTGAGTGACTGAACCAAACTGACATGTCCCTGATTGTCTCTAACAGAATAACATGAGATGATACATTGAAAAATGACCAGTATTGGGCACATAGAGGTTGCTCAATAAATGCTCATTGATTTACTCTCCTATAAAAGAGCTTCTCCAGGACCAGTACCTCTCGCTTGCTTGCTTCTCTTTGGTGCTGAGCACATGCCTGGTTAAATACTTTGCAAATCAAAACAGAAGAGCCCTCTGGGCAGGCTTCCTCTCATGTCAAGTCTTGCCTCAGTCCTGTGTTCTCAGATTTCTATTCCTAGTTCCCAAAACAAGACGAATCTGATTCTGAGGTACTTTACTTAGTGATTATCCTATAACCTTTCTTCCAATGTAAAATCTTCTCTTAAGATTACACATTTAACTATATATTATTAGTTTACTTATATTTATTATTATCTGCCTACCTTTGAAACCATAGTTATTCAGTGTGTAAGACTTTGATGATAAGCACCTTAGAATTATTTTCTTCTGAATAGTCTATCTGCTCTAATTCGGGTATATAAATTTAGTGAAATGGACTTCTTTTCTTAAAGAGGACATGAATATTTCATATAATATTCCAAATGTTAGGATTTTTAAATGCCCTATATAAATAAGTGGGAAATTTATTGTACATGCAGTGAGGTTTTACACATATAATCTTGTGTTATACATACCCATGTCATGTGTATTTTGTTTTCTATATCTATGTTAAAACTCATTAATTACAAATCCACTTAATTGAACTAAATTTAAAGTAGATAAATTCAACAATAAACTTGGTTCCATCTACCTGTATCCCTCTGTATACTGATCTCTCTTCAGTACAATAAGGGATATTATATTAATATATATGTTATCAGTACAATGACTTCCCTGGTGGCTCAGACGGTAAAGCGTCTGCTTACAATGCGGGAGACCCAGGTTCGATCCCTGGGTTGGGAAGATCTCCTGGAGAAGGAAATGGCAACCCACTCAAGTACTCTTGCCTGGAATTCTATGGATGGAGGAGCCTGGTAGGCTACAGTCCATGGGGTTGCAAAGAGTCGGACACAACTGAGCGACTTCAATGTCAATGTCAATATCAGTACAATAAATACTGGGCATATATTTAATAATAATAAAATATTATTAATTATTAATAAGTATATTGTTTATTAATAATAGTTAATAAAGCCATAGAAATAAATTAAAATAAAAAGGATTTACCAATATTCCTTCCNGCAAAGAGTCGGACACAACTGAGCGACTTCAATGTCAATGTCAATATCAGTACAATAAATACTGGGCATATATTTAATAATAATAAAATATTATTAATTATTAATAAGTATATTGTTTATTAATAATAGTTAATAAAGCCATAGAAATAAATTAAAATAAAAAGGATTTACCAATATTCCTTCCACTCTGATAAACTGTTTTGATATTACTATTAATATTTTAAATTTTCTTATTTTTCTTCCATTCTCCATTCCTGAGAAGATATAAGTTTACACTGCGATCAGAAAGAGGTAGTAGTTGATTCATGGGAGACTTGAGGTTAAGGGACATTAGGAAAACACTGTTTATAAATTATTTCCTTTTTTGCTATCTTTACCTTTTGCATCACCTCATCCTTTTTTTGAGAGAAATTGTCATGAGGGAAAAATTTCAGTTGAAGAAAAATTTGGAAATGTCCAGGCCCTTCATGATCTCCAAAACTGGGGGGTGGGGGTGTCGGGCTTTAGCCGCATCCTCGTGGAAGGGAATCCTTTCCTTGCCGTCCATCTTTTTCTCTTCTTACACTCTTACTCCCTGGCTTGTGATCTTCCCATCTCTTTCTCCCTTTTTGCAATCATTTTAATTTTTTTCATAATTTCACAGCATCTGTGACTCAGACAAAATGAAGCAGAGTTGGAAGAAGCAGGGCACTAAAGAGACTTGGATTTTAGGCATTTTGCTGTTACAGTCTGAACGCAACAGTCCATTTAGAGGTAGACATTTCTTGTACAGAGGTATATGTCTCCATTTAGGCCAGAAGATAAGGACATTTTCATAGCATAGAAAAATTGCTTTGAGACTTTCCAGGAAATACACTATATAAAAAAAGAGACATTAACACAGAAAGTGTATTGAGAGAAACCTTCAGTATTTCTGCTAAATAAAGAATTTCTGGGCTCAAGTGATATCCATGATCACCTTGGTGCCTTCAGCTCAGAACGGCTAAGAAGTGACTAATGGGTCATGTTCAGAGTCTGGGATTTTTTACCTATGACAACAAAAGCATTGTCATTTATTTCAACATTTTCCTCTTGCAAAGGCTGCTTGCTCCAGATTCTTCACAGAGAAGTCCTTAGGAAGGCCCTTACAAAATTTATTTCTAAACATAGCCTTGGAAATACTGTTGAAGGCAGGTGAATCTTCTACCCAGAATTTTCTGACTGTGATCTTCAGCACTGCTCAAACTGACGGAAAAGCAGTCCAATCCTCCATGTTTCTCTGACTTGAGAGAAGATGAAGGGCATGCCTGGTTATTTTGATACAACAAATCACTCACATGGCAGGGTTCTCCCGATTCTAAACCTCCAAAGGTTGCTGTCACACTGAAAAATGCAGTCTCTACCAAAATCTAAAGGTTCCTCTTTGCCTGGCCCCTGCTTACCTTGCTAAACTCACTTCTCACCACTTGGTCTGCTCTTCATCCACTCTGGTCAAAGTGGCTTTCCAAGTAGGATGACTCATTTATCCCCGTTTTTCCATGAACATCCCAGGAACCCTATCAGTCCTTGGCACCCTGAAGCACTTGCTCTTTCCTCTTCCAAGAGTTCTTGGAACACACCTAGTTCCTCCTCTTGGCCTTTGCACTTGTGAGCTTCTCTCCTTGGAATGATGTTTCTTCATATCTTCACACAGTTCTGCTCTCACTTTTTTAAACTTTGCTCAAATATCACTCCTCCTTTACCAATCTATTTCAGAATAGTTTTTTCTGCTATCACTTGCTGTCGCCTAAATCCATCTCTCTCACCACATCTCCTACACCTTTGAACATCTATTGCCATCTGAAATTGTGCTTGGTTTATGTTTGCAGTTGGTTTCAACAAGCCCTATGAATTCAACGACTTAGTAACTTTTATTTCTTTTTTCACAGCATCTAGAAGAGAGCTTTGAGCTTAGCAGGTGCTCAACAAACATTCGTTGAAAGACTGAATACAAATTGAGAAATGTCATTAGTACTTTGGTGACAAAAGATAATTTTTTGTACTCAATTTATTTTCTAAATGCTCATAAATTTGGATAAATTACATAATTTGCAACAAATAGGAAACTAGAAAGGACCAACAGAACAATAGCTCCCCAAAAGATGACTAGTAGAAATCCTTCACAATTTTAGAATACAAAGACTTCACAAATTTCCAACGTGCAGTTATTTTTTTTTCCCTCCGAGCTATTTGTCATGCTGGTAGAATGAATGACCTTTATTGTATGGTATTTCTGAGATTACAAATGGCAAGAGTGCAGCCATATAAGGCATCAATACAGTAACCAAAGTCAGTCTCCTATTCTGAGTCATACTTTGACTAGCAAGTAAAAAAAAAAAAAGAAAGAAAGAAAAGAAAGAAAGAAAAAACAAATCATACTGATTGTATGTAACCAAAGGATGGAGGGGCCTAGAAGAGAGGGTTGGTGAGAGAAAATTACAGACCTTTTATTTTAAGTACCTTAGCAAATTTCCTTTAATTGCAAAGTAGAGATCCTGATAAATTGATTTAAAAAATGTGATAATGGTAACAATTATTCTCTTCCTCCCCTCAGTGCCCTAGCACTTGGGGTTGGATTTATCAGAGCACTTAACAATGTATCTGGAATAAGAAATACATGCAAGAGGATCTTCCTTGTTCAATAGATTGTGAAGTCCAGAAAACTAACAGGGCTCTGATTCACTGTTTTCTTTCTTCCTTTTTTAATATTATATTTACATATTATTTTATTTGCTATAGCATTTGTAATTGGGAAGCAGTAAGTAGTCAGTAAAAGTTGGTTGAATTGATAAGAATAATTGGAATCAAGGAGAGAGATGGCAGAAAGAGAAAAGTGTTTTTTATAGATAAGCCCTCTCAATTTCTTCCTCCTTTCATTTATAAAGAAATAAAAATGAAACAAAAACAGGAGCTTTTGAGCCTTCTGGGCATATAGGCAATATTCAAAAGAGAGTGGCAGGGGAGTTGAGTCATTAAATAAATCGTTTCAAAAAGTCTTCACTGATTATCCTGGGATGTACGATATATTCCTATTTCTCTACATCTTTGTTGATACTCCAGCTTGGCTATCTTTTCAAACATTTTTGCATGTTAGATGTGTAAAATAATGATCTCTCTCTTGCAGTTTGGATTTCCCTGATTATCAGTGAGAGTAAGTGTTTTTATATTTATTTCTCTTTTTTTTCTTTGTCTATATTTCTATATATTTTGCCCTCTTGAAAGCTTGTCTTTTTTCTTTTTTTCTAATGAAGGAGCTTTCTATGCATCTTGGATGTTGATCCCGAATGTTAATGATGCCTTTGCTAAGCCTATCTTTAAAAATTGTTTGTGTTCATTTATATGATGGCAAAGGAGGTAATTAATTTCTTTGACTTTCTAGGTTTTCTGTTTTTCTTAAGGAAGCCCTCCTTTACTGTGAAATTATAAGATAGTCTCCTGCATTTTTCATAATATTTATATAGTTTAGTTTCAGCTCTTTGATTCATCAGAAATTTGAGCTTGGTGTATGTTTGAGTTACAGCCTTACTTTATTATTTTCTTAATAAATAGCCAATTATATGCATGATTATTATCATTACTGCATGATTTATTTAATAAGCCATCTTTTCCCAAGAGATTTGAAATGTCCTGAATCTGGTCTATTCCTGTAATAATAATATTACCTTTTGGTAAAAGTCGTTGAATACACTTAATTATTTTTCTTATATTTGGACTTGAAATAAATTGTCAAACTCTATGAATTCCTTTTTATATTTTGATTCAATGTATTAAGATCATCAATTACTATGGGAATATTTTCTGTCTATAATAATACGTTTTCCTGTTCGTAAATCTGGTGTGCTCCTCAATGTATTTACAATGTTCTGTTTGATAGTTTTCTTAAGGTAAACCCTGAGATTTTTATATTGGATGTGTTCCTAAACATTTTATTCCATTTTTTGATATTGCAAATAGGATCCTTTTCTTCCATTACTGTTTCTTTTAAAATTTGGTTACTTTTGGTATGAAGAAAAATTATTCATTAAATACATATATTAATATATAGATACATAGATATCTATGATATCTATATATAGAGAGAAACTGCCCTTTTAGTTACTTCTAAATATAACAATAGGAAATTCCCTGAATTAACGGAGCTTATATTCTCATGGGAGAGATGCACAATACATAATACACCTAGCATGCCCGGGTGAATGCCCAGTCCTGTCTGACTCTTTTCAACAACATGGACTATAGCTCACTATGCTCCTCTGTCCATGAAATTTTCAAGGCAAGAATATTGGAGTGGGCTGCCATTTCCTTTCTACATCCATTCAGTTCAGTTGCTCAGTTGTGTCTGACTCTTTGCAACTCCATGAACCACAGCACGCCAAGCCTCCCTGTCCATCACCAACTCCTGGAGTCCACCCAAATCCATGTCCATTGATTCGGTGATGCCATCCAACTATCTCATCCTCTGTCGTCCCTTTCTCCTCCTGCCCTCAGTCCCTCCCAGCATCAGGGTCTTTTCAAATGAGTCAGCTCATCGCATCAGGTGGCCAAAGTATTGGAGCTTCAGCTTCAACATCAGTCCTTCAAATGAACACCCAGGCCTGATCTCCTTTAGGATGGACTGGTTGGATCTCCTTGCAATCCAAGGGACTCTCACGAGTCTTCTCCAACACCACAGTTCAAAAGCATCAGTTCTTTGGTCCTCAGCTTTCTTTATAGTCCAACTCTCACATCCATACATGACTACTGGAAAAAACCATAGCCTTAACTAGCGGACCTTTGTTGGCAAAGTAATGTCTCTGCTTTTTAATATGCTGTCTAGGTTGGTCATAATTGTCCTTCCAAGGAGCAAGCGTCTTTTAATTTTAGTATGCAAAATAAATAAGGGTTTATAAGGTGAAACTACTATGATTAAAGAAAAACCAGCAAAGAATAAACAAAATGCTGGAAGTATTAGGCATTAGTGGGATCATTCAAGATAAAAGTCAATGCAGAAGTGATGTTGAGTGAAGGATCCAAAGGTGGTTAGAGACTTAGCTATAAGGATATGGGAGGAAAGAGTGTAAAGGTTCAAATATGAGGGTGTGCCCAGTGCATTTGAATAGCAGTAAGCAGGCCATTGTGGCTGAGGCAGAGTGAACAACAAGCAGAGAGCAGACGAGGTTATGTAGGTCATGGGAAAAGACCCCACAAAGCCCTGGAGAAGGGGACATTGGCTGTAACTTTGTGTGGAGTGGAGAGCCATTAGTATTTGAAGAGAAAGGCAAAATTGTCCAAATTCCAATTCAAAAGGATCACTCTGATGGCTATTTGAAAAATTCATGACAGAGACCAAAGAATTTGTTAAATCAGTGAGACTACACAGGAGATTTTTCAGTAAGGCAGGCAAGACATGATGTGGCCTAAACATGTCCCCTTCTTCTTAAACCACCTCCCACTTCAACCCAGCTATGGCTGATTCATGTTGATGTGTGGCAGAAACAATCACAATATTGTAAGTAACTATCCTCCAATTAAAAATAAAATTAAATAATAATAATAAAAAAAAAAAAAGACATGACGTGGGTCCAGCCCAGATTGGTGACAGGGGAAGTACTGAGAAATGTCCAAAGTGAGGGGACCCTTTGAAGTTAGGGGACACAATTTGTCCTGCTGGACTGGTAGGGAAATGTGAAAGGGAGGTATCACAGCTGACACCCTCATGTCATTGTTTTCTCCCCTCACAACTTGAACCTGGAGTTTTAATCAGCTGAGATCACTCAAATTTGGAGGTGGGGTAGGCATTCTGTATTTGATGTGGTGAATTTGTGTGATGACTGTGGACAGCTTGATGTAATTGTCAGGAAGGCAGTTGGATACACAGGTCTGGAGTACAGCCAGGGGTACAAAACTGGGACACATCAGCATAGATGATGTTTGGAACTGTGAAAGTGAATGAAATTTCCAAGGAAATGAACATAAGAAAGAGAAGTGACCCTAGAGGAGTGAGGCATGAGACATCCTAATGAGCAAAAGGGGCCAACAGGAAGTGACCAGGGAGATGGGAAGGAAGCCTGCAGAATGTGGCATCCCGGACAGCAAGTGTGGAAAGTGTATCAATGGACAGGAAGAACAATTCTCAAATACCTTTGATTGAAATGTGTTGGAAATTTAAAATCCTGATTTCAAAAGAAATTTTATAGATTTTTATTTTTTTCACAGAAACTTTTCATGGTACAGAAACCGCCAGCAGCCAGAGGAAGACACCTGTCCTGATCCGCATGTGGAGTCATAAGCAGTCATTTTCTAACTTGGCAGGGCTCCCGGCAGTGACATTTCCAACACCACCTAGAGGACCCGGAAATTCAGTCAGGCTGGCAGCACCAGAGGTGGGCCTGATCAGATCCCTCTCAGCAGGTCCTTATGCAAAAAATGAGGGGAATGGAGGGCCCTGGGCAGTAATCCCGAGATGCTGTAGAGAATTTTTTTTGGAGGTTAACTGCTGATTTGCAAATACGCAAACTTTTCCAAGATTTGGTTTGCTTGGATTTGGAAAGAAATTGAAAAACAGATATGGAGGGGAGGACAGGTTTCATTCCTTTCCCACTGTAACTACTCACATGAAATGAAGAGGAGTGTTGAGGAAATGAATCGAAATGACTGAAACCTCTCCTATCTGGAAACCTATTTCCCTCTGTTACATGGGTATTTCAAATCATCAGATCCCCAAATGTCTTTGAGTTCTCCTTTTCGTGGCTGGGTAGCTTTCCTCTTTCTCTCCCCTCCTTCTCACCGGCCTTCTGCTTCTCTGTCCTTCTCTTTCCTTCCTTCTGTTTCTTTCTTTCTCGCTCCTTCTTCCTCTCCCTCCTTCCCTTCCTTTCTTTCATCAACAAATAATTATTAAATACACAGAATATTCCAGGCCTTTAGGATCCTTCATTTAAATTTTGTAGATGCTCTCCCTGCCCTCATGGAACTTAGTCTGGTAGGGAAGTCAGGCACTCAGTTAAAACTTACAGAAAGTGTTATATAATTGTAGCAATGTGATACCTACGTGCTATAAAATGTGTTACCATATCACATTAATGTTTAACAATTCTATAAGGTTAAGGAAGACTTTCCCAAAGGAAATAATATTTAAGCTGAGATAAAAAAGAATAGATAGCTTAAAAGGTAATCCCAATTATAGAAGCTTTCCAGAAAATGGAAAGAGCTTATGTGAAGACACAGAACACAACAGAACAATCTCCAATACATTCTAGATTGAAATCCACAGTCATCAGAGAGTGAAAGGTACTCTTTCTGCCATTGTCTTTGGACTCCTATGTGAGAAGAAAAAAATCTGCCAGGAAACATCACAGAAATTGTCAGTGATATAAATAACCTCAATATATTTTTACCCCCAAACTTAGCTGACTTGTAAGCTAAAAGAACAAATAGCAGTAAATAATGCTCAGAGGGTCTTTAATGTGGCTACAAAAATTAGCCTACTGATCCAATTTACACTACATAAAACACGATTGGCAGTCGGAGAAGGGGACAACAGAGGATGAGATGGTTGGATGGCATCACCGACTAAATGGACATGAGTTTGAGTAAGCTCCTGGAGTTGGTGATGGACAGGGAAGCCTGGCGTGCTGCGGTCTACTGGGTCACAAAGAGTCAGACATGAAACTGAGTGAGGGAACTGAACTGAACTGAAAACATGATTGCTCTGTTAATGTATGATCATTTGCATGCCCACTTGTTACAGTGTAAGTTTGACTGCCATCATAGGGACTCAAAGCAATGGAAGTTTAAACATGGTGGAAGTTAGAGTTTTTCTTGTCTAACAGTCTAAGCATGCCTGAATTCGGATGGTTGTTCCATGCACAGTGTTGAAGACATGGTCTCCTCGTATCTTGCTGCTCCTTGCTCTTTAGAATGTTGCCCCCTCCTCTTCATGTTTCAAGAAGACTCAAAAGAAGAGAAAAAAAGGTTAGAGAAAGATACAGATTTTCGCTTTGAGAGGCACAGTTCAGAGTGTTTCACATCATTTCTGTTGTTAAATCACTACCTGGATGGACTTTGTCACAAGGCCATGCCTAGGCGGAGAAATACAGTCATTATTGTGGCCAGGCACATGCCCAAAGGAAAAGTAGGGAAAAGGTGATAACAGATAATCAGAGGAAGCAAGCATTCACCGCAACAATGAGAAAAGATAAAAGCACTACGATCACCTAAAGGACTTAGAACAGTTCAGTTCAGTTCAGTCGCTCAGTCGTGTCTGACTCTTTGTGACCCCATGAATCGCAGCACGCCAGGCCTCCCTGTCCATCACCANGACTCATTGGAAAAGACTCTGATGCTGGGAGGCATTGGGGTCAGGAGGAGAAGGGGACGACAGAGGATGAGATGGCTGGATGGCATCACTGACTTGATGGACGTGAGTTTGAGTGAACTCTGGGAGTTGGTGATGGACAGAGAGGCCTTGTGTGCTGCGATTCATCAGGTCGCAAAGAGTTGGACATGACTGAGCAACTGAACTGAACACTGAAATTCCTATACCTGGAATTCTTTACGATTTCTCATTTTTTACAAATGCATTGTTAGACAACCTGAAGCTTCTTTGTACTCTGGTATTTGGGGTTTTCACAGGTCACCCTCCGAGTGAACACTTGATACTTTGTTCAGTGTAACCATCTCTGTCTAGCGTTTATAACTATTCAAATGCTTTATGTTTTTCATGTAAATTAAAAATATAAAATAAAAAAAATGGATGACATTTGAGACTAATGATAAAAGAGTAGCTTTCCTTAACTTAGTAAAAATGAGACAAAGGTGAAAATCATTAAGTTTTGGGGAAAAAGTGAGTCTTTAGCCTCGAACACTCATTGAACTCAATCTGGTTAATATGGATGGTGCTCAGTTTTGGAAACAAGAAAAAATGAAAGCACATGAGTGGAGAATTGTTGCTAAAGTTTGAAGGGGAGAGATTGTATGTTTTAGTCCTGCTGCTGCTGCTGCTAAGTCGCTTCAGTCGTGTGAGACTCTGTGCGACCCCATAGACGGCAGCCCACTAGGCTCCCCCGTCCCTGGGATTCTCCAGGCAAGAACACTGGAGTGGGTTGCCATTTCCTTCTCCAATGCATGAAAGTGAAAAGTGAAAGCGAGGTCGCTCAGTCGTGTCCGACTCTTAGCAACCCCATGGACTGCGGCCCACCAGGTTCCTCCGTCCATGGGATTTTCCAGGCAAGAGTACTGGAGTGGGGTGCCATTGCCTTCTCTGTACATTGAAATTCTCTAATGAAGTGAAAATCTTTTGCCTATTTAACTTTATGACATGCTTCTGAGACATAGGAAAATTAGAAGCTCCGGTTTCTCAATGTATCTGCCTTAACAAGTGAAATGTAAATAGCACAAACTTTGAAGTCAGAAAATTTTTAGTTGCAAATCCTGACTCCTTTACTCATGTGAAATCTTGGTGATGCTAGAGAGTGGCTCAGAACCAACTTTTCAAGGAGTTCTGGAGGTTAAAGGAACATTTTAAAGTGGGTTGCACGCCACTTACTTGTGAGTCAAAAGCAGTAGTCTCTGCTCTTCAGGCTAAGCTGTGTTCCATTGCAGAGTATCTTTCTTCTGCTTTTCTACCTGTCTCAGTATTTCCATATTATCCATTCTGAAGAACTTCAAGATCATCTCATCTGTTTCTAAATCCATCTCAAATTCCATAAACACACACACACAAACACACAAATACCTTATCCATGTGAGTGTGTGTATATATAAATATATATACATATATGTGTATCCTTTTCTAATTTATTTATTTTTCCAGCTTTACTGAAATATTATTGACATATAACATTAAGTGGAAAGTATGTGTGTTGATTTGATACACTTAAGTAATGAAAAATGATTACCACCCATAGCATTAGCTAAAACCTGTATCATGTCCATTTCTTTTTGTGTTCAGAACATTTAAGATCTCTCTTAGCAACTTTCAAGTATGTAATACAGTGTTACTAACTACAATCACTATACTGTACACTAGATTTCCCAAACTTATTCATCTTATATCTGGAGGTTTGTGCTCTTTGGCCAACAATACAAATACCTGACTTTTAAAGTTTATTGTTGAGACTCCTATAACTTGGTCTATCAGTCAGCCACTCAGTTGCTCAGTCATGTCTGACTCTTTGGGACCCCATGGACTGTAGTCCACCAGACTCCTCTGTCCATGGAATTTTCCAGGCAAGAATACTGGAGTAGGTTGCCATTTCCCTCTCCAGGGGATCTTCTCAACTCTGGGATCAAACCCATGTCTCTTGAGTCTCCTGCATTACTGGTGGATTCTTTACCACTGAGTCACTGGGCAAGCTCTAACTTTTTCTATACACTCACTGAAATCCTTTCCAAATTATTCTATTTTATTCTTGCATTATCTTTGAAAGTTATATACTTATATATTTTTTCTAACCTCAAAGATGATTAATCCTTTGAGAGCAGTGATTATGCCATAGCCAATGACTCGTTTTAGGCCTTCTGGCCTACTACGCCAACATTAACCATGGCGATCAGAGAGCTCTTCAGGAACATAAGGACTTCAGGAAGCAGAGGAAAGGTATTCTGTGTAGAGAAATTGTTATGCACCCAGCAGCAGTGATTTGGTTATATGGGCATGTGGATAATTCCATGGATTTATTATTGGGAAGTCCTCAGAGTGTGTTAACTATCATCTTGAGTAGAGTTTCTCCTCATTATAAACACCAGCCTGGATAGAAACAGAAGGAGTCTGAGAGGCTGATGTGGCTAATTCAGTGAGAAAAATCGATTAAGAACACTTTTTGAAAACCCTAAACTTTCTGGCTTATTCATCTGCACAGTCCATGTTCACAAGAAACACAGCTGGGAGTCCATTTCACCTGTACTATCCTGGGGGGCTGGACACGGAGGCAGGGACATGAACTTAGATCTGATTCTCAAATGACTCAGCCCCAACCTCAGCCTTAGCTTTTGTGGTGGTGCTTGAGTGACTCATTTTTCTGGCACTGTCTTTGTTAACTCCTGGGATCAGAAGTGTCCTGTTTACATAGCCTCACATATGGCTGCTCACTCAGTTTTTTGTTCTGAAAGAGATGGAAAATGTTTGCTTCCATCTCTGCAACTGTTTGGTGGTGTCCATCGACCAGAAAAATGGCTCATTATGCTCACCTCCCTTCACCAATCAAAAGTTTACTGTTTTTTTTTTTCAACCAGCCGACCCTTCTTAGAGCTTCCTGCCCCCACCCTTGACTCAATCTCTCAAGATTAAAAAAATTTTTTCCTTCAGAGAAAGTGTTGAAGGTCTGAACTGTTTACATTAGCTCATGTAGCCTGCTTTTTGCTATATAATCCTTTCCTAATATATAGGAGTGGATTTTTAGCACAATTTCCAATTCTTTAGTCTGAACAGCATCACTTTTTTAGAAATAATTTTTAGGCTTCAATTCAGATGTCATATATAAACTTTGTACCTTTACAAAAGTAATGGTTCACTCTGGAAATGAGTAATAGGCTGGCAGCATAGGGGTCTCTAAGGACAGTAGCATCAAACACGCTAGTCAGAAAATAATTAGGATCCCTCCCCCGTCCCACCCCCTACAACCTGTTCTCCCTAAAGCATTTGGAATGTGCATTCCCTTGCCCCCACACATGCCCGCCTTAATGGAAAGAAACTGACAATCAGTAAAGAGCTCAGAGGCCCACCCACCTATAGCTAAGGGCCTCTGATCATCCTAGCTCAGCCTCATATCCGTGGGTCTTTGGGGACTTACTCCCCATTGCAATGTCATTATTTAGGCCCCCTGTCACAGTATTTCCAAGGTAAAGAATAGCTTTCTCCCTGATGCTTTGGACAGGCTGTCCTGATTCAGCAGGAGAAATCTGAAAATCATGATGTTTGTGCACTTCCTAATCCATTATTCAAATCTGTAGACACCGCTAGCATTTAGAGAGGAGTCTTTTTCCTGCAACCCCTGGAGAGAATCACTCATTCAAGGGACTGATGTAAAAATCAGTCCCTTCAGTCTTTTTAAAAGATGTCCATTCCCCACTCCATCCTGGCTTCTTTTTCATTCTGGTGGTTGTAAACTGCAATGGTTAAAGATACAGCTTAAATAGCATGTGTTTGTGGCTATGAGATACTTTGACATTCTAAAATCCACTATCCTCAGACCCCCACCCCACCACTGCCACCAGGGGCCCTTTATTTAAAATGCTGTTTCTGAATAAGAGCACACAAGTGCTAAGGACAGCCTGGTTTCAGCGTTACAGTCTGAGGAATAAAGCTACATGTGTGAGCACACAGCAACTCTCACCAACCTCTGCAATGAAAAAAAAAGATTATTTATAAAGATCAGGTTTCTGCTTAATTTGTTTTCTCTGTGACTATAGCTCAGGGAGGATAGTCATGGTGAAGGATAATGTCACTGTCAGGATTTTTACATGCAGGTAAATGACACATACGCTTACATATAAACAGGTTTGGCAATTGCTAGGATGCTGGCTGGTGTACTTTAAAGGGTTACCAAATAAAAAAGAAAGGAGGAAAACAGTTACATTCTCACCTAGCCAGGGAAAATACTCCTGCTAATTAATGTGCAACCAGGATGGTTTTTTTTTAAATATAAATCTAGATAGAGCAAAACATTTTTCCCTGTCTTCCTCCAACCCACCTGCTGCCTGCAAAGGAAGGACCTGTGAAGACTAAGGCACACGTGACAAGATCTCCTGCTTAAGAAACTGAGGCTTTGTCTTGACTCGATTTCTCTTTCCACTAAACCTGGTCCCTTTACCCTGACCATTCACTTCACTAGAAAAGAGAATACTTCTCTAAACAGAGGATGGGGAGTCACATGATAGGACCTTTTCAAGCCTGCTGATGCTTCTTACCTGATTCATTCATTTATATGTTTATTAGGGTGACCAGCTTTTACTGGAGGAGGAGGGCTTCCTTCTCAGCTGATAATAATTATTTCCTTTTATCCATTGCTGCTACCATCTCCTGTTGAAATAATTAAATGTCTCGATTTCACTCCACTGACAAGAACTACTCTGAGCAGATTGAGCCAGAGAGATGCTCTCTTTGGCTCTGGACAACTCCCAGGGGGAAAGGGAAAATTATATGTAATATTTCCTGGGTACTGAGAATTCAGCAGTTGGCTCTTCATTTCACATACAAGGTTTTGTTGAAATGAAAGAATCATATTTTCTTGGGAGGAAAATGAAGACAGTGATAAGATCTGAATGTCATAATTAGACCGGATTAAACGGCTTTTGTGCAGTGACCGAGAGAAAACAGAAATGCAAATGTAGGGGACTAGGTAGAATTAGGATGGGTGTAGTGAGGATATGCAAAGTGAGAGTGTAAACTGTGAAAACAGACACAGGCACAGTCATGTTTCAAAACCCTCTGTGCATTAAGATCAGATTTTGCTGCTCTTGTTTCTCCCCTCTCCCAGTATCAGCTAAATGTCAAAGTCAGCCTGCTTAGCTAAATAGGTCTTGCTTACAAGCTTATGTGAAGGTATCATTATTTCCATGACTAACTTTTTACCATCAGATAATTCAATGTACCTACTGCCTTTTCTTTCTTTTTTTAAAAGTATTTCATCCATTTGATTATTAGTCTAACCTGAACATAGTGTTGAATTTTCCAATTTTCCATCCTAATACCTTCCCATAGCATTTTTTTAGTATCTGACTAGTTCTCAGAGGCAGTTTATGCTAACCAGAATTAAAACATGTGTGCACACGCACACACACACACATAATTCCCTGATTTTTCCATACTTTCTAACCAGCTTAAAAAATGAGCAGTAATGGATACTGTAAAATCATTCAGGCACATTTAGCATCTATAGCTATTTTCTTCCTAGAAAATTGTCAAGAGCCCCCACCACTCCCATTGCTCCTATCTTCTAGGCTTATGAAGAGATAAGCTCTTTTTCTTACTAATAAAATTTTCCATATCAGAGCTTATTTCAATATAAAGAAAAGAAAGAAAGAAAACCAGGATTGCAGAGACAAGGCCTTAGGGAAACTGGCTACCAATAAAAGTTAAAAACTTAAACAATTGTTTCAGAAACAGTCAGCTACTTATAGCAATAGTATAGGCAATGGAAATACTGTGTTAATGGGAATGAAAATTGTTACAGCATTTCTGAAGAAAAGTGTGGCAATACATTATTAGTGTATTTGAACTTGCATAGCCCTTGACTCAGTAATTTTCCCCAAGGAGTCAAAGGGGAAAGAGGTCTTTAAGCATATTAAGATATCACTGTAAGAATCTTACTGTAGCTTAATCTTATAATAATGAAACAATGAAAAGAAATTCAATGTCCAATCATAGGAAATCAATTACTTATTAATAAATTATGGCAGTTCTATATCATGTAACATTGTGTGGCCTTTGAAAATTATTCCATGAAAAATATGTGACTTGCAAAGATAAACACAGTATATCTTATTTAAGAAAAACAGTTTATAACAGAATATTGCTGCTTAATCCATTTCCGTTAACTCAAAAGATTTGCTTTGCATAAAGAATGTTACAGAATGATATATACCCAAACAAAATGTTATTAATGGCTACTTTCAATAATATGTGTACAGACAAAATTTAAAATTTTTCTTTAGATGTGATTATATTTTTAAATTTCTAAATAAGGGATTTACAAAATGCTATTTTTTTTTGTAGAAAAATTGCTTAATAGCTAAAAAGCATAGCTTTTTAAGACATAATTATTTGTTAGTATAACACATTTGCCATCTTTCTCATCATAAAGTACACATGTAATTATTTTAATTGCAATAATTGTACACTTTGCCATCTAGCTTCAGAATATATCAACATATGTTTTATTATATAAAATGTAATCTTAAGACAATGAAGAAGAAAATGGAGATTCACATCAATTATGAGCATTTGGCTCTAATTAACCGAACATTGCATGTGCTCCCTAAGTATTGAGTGTATTTATGTATGTTTTTCAGAGAAAGCAATAGCACCCCACTCCAGTACTCTTGCCTGGAAAATCCCATGGACATAGGAGCCTGGTGGGCTGCGGTCCTTGGGGTCACGAAGAGTTGGATACGACTGAGTGACTTCACTTTCCCTTTTCCCTTTCATGCATTGGAGAAGGAAATGGCAACCCACTCCAGTGTTCTTGCCTGGAGAATCCCAGGGACAGCGGAGCCTGGTGGGCTGCCGTCTATGGGGTCGCAGAGAGTCGGTCACAACTGAAGCGACTTAGCAGCAGCAGCAGCATGTATGTTTTTTTTTAATATGGGAAATATATTTTTAAGTCCGCTGTCCTCTAAAAGAAGTAAGTGCACAGGTTTCTAATTTCCTAGATCTAGCTTCTTTTCACTCAGGTAACTGTGAGTGTAATTTTAAGACATGACTCCTGCTTTGCTTCTCAAAGAATCAGTAGTTAGCATTCCAGGCAATGGTAAAATCATATGCAACATGAAGTCTGATGGGGACAATTGAGTTAGAAATCTGTATGTCACTTTTTAAGTTTGGATTTACAGCTGCTCTGGGGCTGTGGCCAGGAAGAAGATGGAAGGAGGATCGAGATGGGTGATGTCATGTAGTTTTGAGCAAGCCACAATCTTTCTGAGTCTGGATCTTATAAAGGTAATGATTAGTTTAAAGCCTCAGAGTAGTAAGACCGTATTTGTTTTGGCAAGATCATTCTGGCTATAACAAGGGGGATGCTTTGATGACTGTACAGAGGGAAACCTATAAGGCTAGTAAATAAATAAATACAATGCAGAAATTGAGGAATGGACACAGGTTTAAGAGAAATTAGGAAGTATAATGATTTGCTTTTGCATCCTTCTGATGCAAGGCAACGAAAAGTGAAAGTGTTATTCGCTCAGTCATGACCAACTCTTTGTGATCCCACGGAGTGCAGCCCACCAGGCTCCTCTGTCCCTGGGATTCTCCAGGCAAGAATACTAGAGTGGGTTGCCATTTCCTTTCCCAATGCATGCATGCATGCTAAGTCGCTTCAGCCATGTCTGATTCTGTGCAGCCCCATGGACAGCAGCCCACTAGGCTCCTCTGTCCACAGGATTCTCTAGGCAAGAGTATTGGAGTGGGTTGCTATTTCCTTCTCCACCAGGCTCCTCTACCCATGGAATTTTCCAGGCAAGAATACTGGAGATGAAGGAGAAGTTCAATAACTATTGCCAGCTTTGTGGCTTAGATAAGTAGCTTGGGTACATAGGAAATATTCCCACAGTATAACAGTTTCATAAATATCATTTTTAGGATTACACACCCTGTTGCTTTTCTGCACACCTTTTTGCTTATAACAAGAGGTGAATAAATTCCACTATCTACTTCATTCATGGAGAATGTTATAAACACTGTGATTGCACAATATTTGTGCCCCATAAAATGCTTGGACTATCAGTGTCTTCTAAAAAGCATTTTCCTCACTTAATTCACTTTCCCACGATCACTGCTTCAAACTTTCCCTTCTTGTCTCCAGTTGCTAACCTCAAATTTCTCAAAATAGTTTCCATATAACACAAGTTTCAATGTTTTGCAACCAAAGGGTTCCATGGTAAAGTAAGTCTCAGAAATACTCTATACACAATGAAATGCAATTACTTTTGGAGACATTCTCTTGTAAATATTGGCTTATCCCAATGTTTTTCAAACATTTGATTTCAGCATTAATATATGTATGTGCATATGTATAAATATACTTAAGTGTGTGTATCAGGCATAGTGCTCCAGAGAAATAGAACCAACAGGGTGTGCTGGGGGTGCGGGTGGGGAGAGGATGTACATACATAGAGAAAGAGAGATTTTAGAAATTAGCTCACTCAAAGCTGGCAGGTCCAAAATCTGCAAGGCAGGATGGCAGAGAGGAAACTCAGGCAGACTTTCTATGTTATAGTCTTGAGGTAGAATTCCTTCTAATTTGGGAAAATCATTTTTGTTTTTAAGATATTCAACTAACTAAATGAGACCCATCCACAGTACTGAGGGTAATATTCTTTACTTAAAATAAACTAATGGTGAGTCTCAATAACATTAACCAAGGGGATGACAGAGTATGAGATGGTTGCGTGGCATCACCGACTCAATGGACATGATTTCAGCAAGCTCTGAAAGTTGGTGATGGACAGGGAATCCTGGCGTGCTGCAGTCCATGGGGTGGCAAAAAGTCGGATACAATTGAGCAACTGAACTTAACTGAATACTTGTACAGCAACATCTAGATAAACACTTAACTATCACAATATATTGAAATGTATATACCGTTAATGTCTGCTTTGTGGGATGCATTACTTTATAGAGCTTAACTTGAAACATAATTAAAACTCAGCTACGTATTGATTGCAAAAGTCCGTTTCACCTGTACAGGTAAACACTTGCCTTAGAAAGGTTTTCCCTGTTAAATTCAAAACATTTCTCTATATTTATATTCTCATTTGTCTTTTATTCATATTTCTTAGGACTTATCTTCCCATTTTCTCCTACCTCTTTTAACATTTCTGTAGGGAGTGAGTAGGTCTACTTTGAGCAACTTCACTTTCACTTTTCACTCTCATGCATTGGAGAAGCAAATGGCAACCCACTCCGGTGTTCTTGCCTGGAGAATCTCAGGGACAGAAGAGCCTCGTAGGCTGCCATCTCTGGGGTCGCACAGAGTTGGACACGACTGAAGCAACTTAGCAGCAGCACCAGCAGGAGGTCTACTTTGGAAAATGGCCCGAGATGAACTCTCTTATGACCAAGTAGTTCTCTAAATGGTCAGCCTGAAATCTTTAGCAAGTAGACCATTTCCTAGAAAAGGTTTCTCATATTTAACTAGGTTAAAATTGATGAGACTTTTCTGATGATCCCAGATATTTTCCATTAACTGTTATAGAGCAGGACCTAAAATGAATGAACCAGTATATCTGCAAGGTTCCAGTTATCTATTGTTGATAACAAACTACTCAAAAAGTGGGTGGCATAAGATGATACACTTTTATTTTGCCCACAGTCTCAGACTGTGGTCCAGAATCCAGACTAATCAGAGTACTGAAGTTTTGTTTCTGCTCCGTAGTGTCTGGGGCAGCAGTTATAAAGTCTAAGGGCTGGGGGTGCCTGACAAGGCTACGGACTGAAATATCATGGAAGATCTATATCCATGTTGGCTTCTGCACTCAGTGTGTATATGTCTCATGTGATAGGATCACCCCAGACTGCCCTCAGCTGGGTAATCGGTTGATCAGAGCAACTATGCATGACTGCTTCCTGTGGCTTGGGATACTCAAGACATGGATCTTGGGTTCTCAGATGGAATATCTCAAGAGGGATATTTAGCAGAAATTAGCATTCCAGGAGACCAAGGCAGAAGCTGCACAAACTATGACATAGTCATGTGGCATCACTTCTGCCAAATCTATCAGTCAAAACAGTCACAAGCCCACGTCAGTTCAGTTCAGTCACTCAGTCATGTCTGACTCTTTGCGATCCCAGGAATCGCAGCATGCCAGGCCTCCCTGTCCATCACCAACTTCCCGGAGTTCACTCAGACTCACGCCCATCGAGTCCGTGATGCCATCCAGCCATCTCATCCTCTGTCGTCCCCTTCTCCTCCTGCCCCCAATCCCTCCCAGCAACAGAGTCTTTTCCAATGAGTCAACTCGTCGCGTGAGATGGCCAAGGTACTGGAGCTTCAGCTTTAGCATCATTCCTTCTGAAGAAATCCCAGGGCTGATCTCCTTCAGAATGGACTGGTTGGATCTCCTTGCAGTCCAAGGGACTCTCAAGAGTCTTCTCCAACACCACAGTTCATTGACTCTTCGGTGCTCAGGTTTCTTCACAGTCCAACTCTCACATCCATACATGACCACTGGAAAAGCCATAGCCTTGACTAGATGAACCTTAGTCGGCAAAGTAATGTTTCTGCTGTTGAATATGTTATCTAGGTTGGTCATAACTTTCCTTCCAAGGAGTAAGCGTCTTTTAATTTCATGGCTGCAATCACCATCTGCAGTGATTTTGGAGCCCAGAAAAACAAAGTCTGACACTGTTTCCCCATCTATTTCTCATGAAGTGATGGGACTGGATGCCATGATCTTCGTTTTCTGAACATTGAGCTTTAAGCCAACTTTTTCACTCTCCTCTTTCACTTTCATCAAGAGGCTTTTTAGTTCCTCTTCACTTTCTGCCATAAGAGTGGTGTCATCTGCATATCTGAGGTTATTTCTCCCAGCAATCTTGATTCCAGCTTGTGTTTCTTCCAGTCCAGCGTTTCTCATGATGTACTCTGCATATAAGTTAAATAAGCAGGGTGACTGTATACAGCCTTGATGTACTCCTTTTCCTATTTGGAACAAGCCCACTTAGATTCAAGGGAAAAGGACATAGACCTTGACCTTGATGGGGGGACAATGAAAGAATTTTGTTCCATGATTTAAAACTTCCACATATCTTTTCATAAGCATTAAGTTCAAGGCCAGAGTATAGGGTGAGCAAATTTGCAGGAGAAGAAGGTTGTTGAGAGGCTCTAAAAACATAAAGATACTGGATGTTTTTAGACTCAGCCTAAACAAGTTCCCCAAATAATATGAAAACACTAGGATTTCCAACATAAAATGTAGCATTTATAAACCAATTATCAAATTGACAATTAACGACTCACATATCTATGAAGTAAGCTATAATGCAATAGAGGACCAGATACTTTTCTCCTTTGCACTTCAAGGATATTTCAGGAATTATGGAATGCTTAAATAAGCAAACAATGACATGTTATGAAAGGCATTATATAAGTAGGAATTAATTGGTGGCATCCCCAACTCTGGCAGAGGGAAACACCTGGGACACATGAAAAGCTAAATCTTAGGAGAAAAGGTGGGGAAGATGACGACAATAATGCAAACATGTTAAGCAGCAGCAGGAGATGGGAAAGCAACAGCTGCATTGTGATTGCAAGGGACTCAGTATCCTCTTGCCTGAACTTGAGGGCAACTGAAATATTTTTTTTCCCTGTGACCATCTGCATCCATTAGAGCTGATTTTTCATTTCAGGTAGTAAATACTCAATACAATTTTGCAAGTCTTTATCATTGGAAAAGACTCTGCTGCTGGGAGGGATTGGGGGCAGGAGGAGAAGGGGACAACAGAAGATGAGATGGCTGGATGGCATCACTGACTCGATGGACATGAATCTGAGTGAACTCCGGGAGTTGGTGATGGACAGGGAGGCCTGGTGTGCTGCGATTCATGGGGTCGCAAAGAGTCGGACACGACTGAGCGACTGAACTGACTGACTGACTGATGGTGATTTAAAAAAATTGAAGATTATTTGTATTGGGTTAAAAATTTCTCACGCATGAGTCTTAGCAAGACAGGTTTTCAGGGGTTTTGGGGAAAGATCTGGCCCTAAATTCTTTATTTATAAAATAAGGACAGTGAGGATTCCCCCATGAGGATTCCCCTATGAGGATCCCAGTAGCATACGGAAGGTTCTGGCACACAGTATATGTTCATCAAATATTGCCCACATATGCAGCTCACTCGCTTTTTTAGGCATTCATTTTCTTATCAGTGAAAAGGGAGAATGCTGTCTCTAAGACTTGTGCTGATTCCAGAGTTCCAGGAGAACAGCACAGAGAGGCAAGTCTTGATGAGGATAGACCCGTGGTTCTCAATAGGGGTGATTTCATTCCACAGGAAGATATTCACCAGCATCTGAAGACATTTTTGACAAGCGTCACAACAAAAGTCGGTGAGAGGTTGGCGGATGCTGCCGACATCTAGTGGGTAGAGGACAAGGATACTGCTAAACAGCCTACAAGGCAAGGGCAGTCCTCACACAACAAAGAATTCTCCAGCCCTAAATGTCAATAGCACTAAGGTTGGAAAACCGCCCCGTTAGAGGGCTCTTGATGGGAAATATTGACTACGTCCAAAGCAAATTTGATTTTACAAATCTGTGACTCATTCTTATTGGCATAGTTTCTAAGTCCCAAAAGATGAACGAACATTGATTCCAGTTTGAGTTCAATATGTTTCCAGGTTTTCTCTTTTCACATGGAAGCTTCATTCTCTGCCATCAAGAAAGCTAGTGGTGGTGTTCAAAGAGGTGTTAACTGAGTCCTCTTTATGTTCTTATTAATTTGTGAATGAAGTAGATGAAAACCAACAAGGCAGAAAATGGTTGTAAATGTAAATGCCAATATGCTTAATGATCCGGGGAAACAAGTTCAATTGGAGCTTGTCAGATGAAAATTATTCTGCTAGTTGACCTGTCCATAAACACAAAGAGGCTGAGAGACTGTGGAAGACTGGCCAAATACTAACACAAGCTGAAGAATGACTTAATTAAATGGATGAAGGGAAATCCTGAGTAGTGAATCTTTAAAGTGATGAAAATCCTCTATTCGTTTGCTGATACAGGAAGCAACCATGGAGCTACGGAGTAGAACTTGCTTGGAGTAGCTATCACAGTATGTATCTTCCAGCAGGATGTCTGAGAACAAAGGACCTGGGTTTGAACTTCGGTTTCGCTACTGACCAACTTCTTTTTTCCATTGTAGAATGAGGTCAGTCATAAGTCATAACCACACAAGGTCACTGTAAATATCAAGGGTGTAATAAACAAGTAATGCATACCAGTCCCCATGTTCTTCACATATGAAAAAAGATTTTAAAAACTGATACCATCTAACACTTATTAACAATAGTGTTANATGAGGATTCCCCTATGAGGATCCCAGTAGCATACGGAAGATTCTGGCAC
Organism: Neotragus moschatus; assembly: GCA_006410615.1. Taxonomy (NCBI): domain Eukaryota; kingdom Metazoa; phylum Chordata; class Mammalia; order Artiodactyla; family Bovidae; genus Neotragus; species Neotragus moschatus. Next base: position 315,787 of record SJYA01002076.1, read on the forward strand.
ACAGTATATGTTCATCAAATATTGCCCACATATGCAGCTCACTCGCTTTTTTAGGCATTCATTTTCTTATCAATAAAAAGGGAGAATGTTGTCTCTAAGACTTGTGCTGATTCCAGAGTTCCAGGAGAACAGCACAGAGAGGCAAGTCTTGATGAGGATAGACCCGTGGTTCTCAATAGGGGTGATTTCACTCCACAGGAAGATATTCACCAGCATCTGAAGACATTTTTGACAAGCATCACAACAAAAGGTGGCGAGAGGTTGGCGGATGCTGCTGACATCTAGTGGGTAGAGGACAAGGATACTGCTAAACAGCCTACAAGGCAAGGGCAGTCCTCACACAACAAAGAATTCTCCAGCCCTAAATGTCAATAGCACTAAGGTTGGAAAACCGCCCCGTTAGAGGGCTCTTGATGGGAAATATTGACTACGTCCAAAGCAAATTTGATTTTACAAATCTGTGACTCATTCTTATTGGCATAGTTTCTAAGTCCCAAAAGATGAACGAACATTGATTCCAGTTTGAGTTCAATATGTTTCCAGGTTTTCTCTTTTCACATCGAAGCTTCATTCTCTGCCATCAAGAAAGCTAGTGGTGGTGTTCAAAGAGGTGTTAACTGAGTCCTCTTTATGTTCTTATTAATTTGTGAATGAAGTAGATGAAAACCAACAAGGCAGAAAATGGTTGTAAATGTAAATGCCAATATGCTTAATGATCCGGGGAAACAAGTTCAATTGGAGCTTGTCAGATGAAAATTATTCTGCTAGTTGACCTGTCCATAAACACAAAGAGGCTGAGAGACTGTGGAAAACTGGCCAAATACTAACACAAGCTGAAGAATGACTTAATTAAATGGATGAAGGGAAATCCTAAGTAATGAATCTTTAAAGTGAAGAAAATCCTCTATTCGTTTGCTGATACAGGAAGCAACCATGGAGCTACGGAGTAGAACTTGCTTGGAGTAGCTATCACAGTATGTATCTTCCAGCAGGATGTCTGAGAACAAAGGACCTGGGTTTGAACTTCGGTTTCGCTACTGACCAACTTCTTTTTTCCATTGTAGAATGAGGTCAGTCATAAGTCATAACCACACAAGGTCACTGTAAATATCAAGGATGTAATAAACAAGTAATGCATACCAGTCCCCATGTTCTTCACATATGAAAAAAGATTTTAAAAACTGATACCATCTAACACTTATTAACAATAGTGTTAATGTTGTGGATCAACGTTAATTCCACCCTTCTCTCTTAGAAATCTTGTTCCATCATGTCACAAAATATTAATTTAAGATTTGTAGATCTGAGCAAGTCCCTAGAAATGATGCTGCAATAAGGGGTGCACTGAAATATTGTCATTCAATAGTCTTTTCTTATCTATTGAGGAGTATGCTCATTTACTAGGTATTGAAAATATTCTTAATGAATAATTAAAAGTTACACGTTTTCTAAATTCTGCTCTGTGGAGACTCAGAAACGTGATCTTGCGGTGCTGTATTGGCACCGTGAAAAATGCATGTGTTGAAGTTTAAGAGATGAAATCCAGCTCCACATTTAATTAACTCTGACTGCAGGTCAGATTTCTCATATTCTCTTAACATTTTATTCATAATCTGTGTACAACATCTACCTCATGTTGTAATTTAAGATATTACATTAGATTAAATATTGAGAGTTTTATACAGTAGTAAACACGAATTCTTACATTAACTTGCCTTCTCTCATTGATGGTTGTGGGACACACAAAGAAATAATGCATCTTCAAAACTTCTGAAATAACACTTGATATAAAGTTAGCATTCAACAAGTATCAGTTCCTTCCCGCCCCATCTCTAGGCGTTCAGTGTGCTCTAGTTACTCTGCTTATTGTAAGTTGTCTACAGGATGAAAATCAGCTCTAGAGCTGGGTTTATACTGTGCCAATGTGACCTACTTAGAGATTCGGATAAGGCAATGGCACCCCGCTCCAGTACTCTTGCCTGGAAAATCCCATGGATGAAGGAGCCTGGTAGGCTACAGTCCGTGGGGTCGCTAAGAGTTGGATACGACTGAGCGACTTCACTTTCTCTTTTCACTTTCATGCATTGGAGAAGGAGATGGCAACCCACTCTAGTGTTCTTGCCTGGAGAATCCCAGGGATGGGGGAGCCTGGTGGGCTACCGTCTATGGGGTCGCACAGAGTCAGACACGACTGAAGTGACTTAGCAGTACCAATGTGACCTACTTAGAGATTTGGTGAATCCAGAGATAAGACAAATCCCAAACCCAAAGGCTATCAATTGACTAAACTATNCGTGTTCTTGCCTGGAGAATTCCAGGGACTGGGGAACCTGGTGGGCTGCCGTCTATGGGGTCGCACAGAGTCAGACACGACTGAAGTGACTTCGCAGTAGCAGTGTGACCTACTTAGAGATTTGGTGAATCCAGAGATAAGACAAATCCCAAACCCAAAGGCTATCAATTGACTAAACTATTCACCTTGTAGCCAGATGTTTTAGCATTCTATTGACTCAGTTGAGTGTCAGTTTTGTTTAAAACCATTTTTCTTAGCCTTTTATTCACTCTATAACACCAGAATAAATGTGATTTTCTTTTTCTTTTTGAGACTTGTAAAACCAACAACCACAACAACAAAACCTACACAACTATTGATAAATAAAGCAAAGTAAGTAAAGCCACATATAAACCAGAAGACATGGCAAGAGCTCAAAATGCCTCATGTATGAGGAAATGAAAATACAGGGGGGAGCTTTTATATGTTTACATTATATTTCCTGAGCATCTTAATAAGCCCAGTTCATTCAGAGATGGAAGAAAGCATGAGATTTGTTTTAGACAATTGCAACCAAATGCTGAAACATTGAACTGTTTGAAACGTGAGACAGTCTGCAAGGAAGGAGTGAGTTGTCTACTCCTGCCAGCAGGAGAGGCATAAAACAGATGATGGACCATTTGCAATGTATTTTATTATTATTTTTTTCTTGGTGGTACGTAGGCATCAACTATGGCAGAGGAGACCTAAAAGGCCCTGTGTGTAAATGGGTTAGGTTCTGCCTCTCTGTCTCTGGCTTCCTTCTTCTCCCTCCTCCACTTTCCTTCTCTAGTCTGAGGCTGGGGAGAAGGCACACAATCTGTTCCAGCAACTGCCCCTCTGCCTCCCCTTTGTTCATTGTTTTTCTGTTTTCCTCTAACCTCGTGAGATGTAAAGCCATTTTACATCCTTTCTCAATTCTGGAAATTATTTTTATTAACCCACTCCACTTATGTGAAAGAACAGACCCTCAGTAAGATTCTTGATTTCCTACTTCTTTTCTCTTATTAAGACATACTGGAAATAAGATGAAGTAAGGATGCTGTGCTCAGAACCACTAAATAGAATTACATGCATTTAGTGTCAAATAGATAGGCTTTTCAGGTGGCGTTAGTGGTAAAGAAACTGCTGTCCAATGCAGGAGACATAAGAGATCCAGGTTCGATCCCTGGGCTGGGAAGGTCCCCTGGAGAAGGGCATGGCAACCCATGCCAGTATTCTTGCCTGGAGAATCTCTCTGTGGACAGGGGAGCCTGGAAGGCTATGGTCCATAGGGTCGCATGGAGTCAGACATGACTGAAGCAACTTAGCACCAGCACCCAGTGTAAAATAAATTTTCTGGGAAATCTTGGGTTTATCACTTAAAAACTTCTGCAATTCAAGTAACATTCTTTATCAACAAAATCTTCAGTTTTCTCATTTGTCATCTGGTGGTAATACTTTCTATCTCTCAGTTTTATTACAGAATAAAACTGAATGTCAATCCCAAACTCCTAGTCTATCCCTCCCACCCATTTACATCTGGTAACCATTTTGGATTGACATGTAAACTCTTCTATATTTAAAATAAATGACTAACAAGGACCTACTGTATAGCACAGGGAACTTGGCTCAAAATCCTGCAATAACCTAAGTGAGAAACCTGTATGTGGGTCAAAAAGCAACAGTTAGAACCTTACATGGAACAGCTGATGGGTTCAAAATGGTAAAGGAGAAAGACAAGGCTGTATATTGTTATCTCTTTCATGTAACTTATATGCAGAGTACATCATGAGAAATGTCAGGCTGGATGAATCACAAGCTAGAATTGAGATTGCCAGGGAAAATATCAACAACCTCAGATATGCAGATGATATCACTCTAATGGCAGAAAGTGAAGAGGAACTAAAGAGCATCTTGATGAGGGTGAAAATGCTGGCTTAAAACTCAACATTCAAAAAAACTAAGATCATGGCATTTTGTCCCACCACTTCATGGCAAAGAGAAGGGGAAAAATTAGAGGTAGTGAACGATTTTATTTTCTTGGGCTCCAAAATCACTGNATCTTGATGAGGGTGAAAATGCTGGCTTAAAACTCAACATTCAAAAAAACTAAGATCATGGCATTTTGTCCCACCACTTCATGGCAAAGAGAAGGGGAAAAATTAGAGGTAGTGAACGATTTTATTTTCTTGGGCTCCAAAATCACTGTGGACAGTGACTGCAGCCATGAAATGAGAAGACCCTTGCACCTTGGAAGAAAAGCTATGACAAACACAGACAGCACATTAAAAAGCAAAGACAACACTTTGTCGGCATAGGTCCGTATAGTTAAAGCTATGGTTTTGCTAGTAGTCGTGTACAGATGTGAAAGTTGAACCATAACAAAGGCTGAGCATCAAAGAATTGCTGCTGTCAAAACGTGGTGCTAGGGAAGACTCTTGAGAGTCCCTTGGACTGCAAGGAGATCTAACTAGTTGATCCTACAGGAAAATGACTCTGACTATTCATCAGAAGGACTGATGCTGATGCTGAAGCTGAAGCTCCAACATTTAGGCTACCTGGTGCAGAGAGCCGACTCACTGGAAAATATCCTGATGCTGGGAAAGATTGAAGGGAAAAGGAGAGGAGGGCAGTAGAGGATGAGATGGTTAGATAGCATCATTGACCGAATGGACATGAATTTGAGAAAACTCCAGGAGATAACGAAGGACAGGGAAGCCTGGCATGCTGCAGTCCATGGGGTCACAAAGAGTCAGATATGACAGCAACTGCACAACAACAAAAGGGAAAAGAAAAAAAAATAGACACACATATATATGTATAAATGAGTCACTTTGCTGTATAACTGAAACTAACCCAACTGCTAATCAACTTTACTTCAATATAAACTTTTTAAAAAGTGAATGTAAATGGTCTGGTTTTTGTGATTATAGTAAATCAGAGGTTTTATAAAAAATCTTTGTGATTTTTATCGGGTAATAGCATTCTTTCATTTTTATCTTTAAACAAACAAACAAACAAAATTATACTGCAATGAGTAGTGGAGCTGTTCCCTAGGGAGTTGAAAAGACAGTGGTACTAGTCATCTAAGGAATTCATAACCCAGATACATTTATTTTTAAGTTTTCATCCATATGGTTTACTTATTTGTCTGAAGACAAGAAACAAATATTACTCTCTCTTTCAATTTTGTACACTATGCTTCCCCCAAACATTAGAAATTTCTAGGCATATACAGTGGGGTTTTTAAGATTAATTCTTTTATTAATTAGCACAAATTACATTTGGGATAGGGAAGCATTTTGGTAGGAATTTGCTCAATTGCTAAGTCATGTCCGACTCTGTGACCCCATGAACTGCAGCACTTCAGGCTTGCCTGACCTTCACCATCGCCCTGAGTTTGCTCAAACTCATGTCATTGAGTCAGTGATGGCATCCAACCATCTCATCCTCTGTCACCCATTTCCCCTTTTGCTGTCAATCTTTCCAAGAATTGGTAGGAAGAATGTTGGGCTAAGTGAGTTTGGATGTGGAGTTGATGTTCTAGGGCCATAGTTTTAAAATGTGCTTTAAATAGTATACTTGTTACTCTGCATAAAAAATACACATAAATTTCAGAGAGAGGGTCAAAAAGGAGAAGGAATGGGAGAGAATACAGTAGAAACCAATAATAAAACAGGTGGATGATCCTGCAAAGCAAGATGGTCCATAAGAAATGGACTGCTGGTGGACTGAGTGAAGAACTTTTATCAAAAATAATCCAATATTTAATTTGATGTTCTGCTTAAGAAAAAAATTCAATTATTCCAAAACCTCAGCAAAATCTTCTATACACCACATACCTTTTGTCAGAGATTTTGCACAAATACCATAAAGGGGCCAATTTCTGCCTCTGAGTTGGCATTAACAAAAAAGAAGTAAGAGATAACTTATAAAAATGAGATAATCCAGTGGAATCAGTTACTGAAAGACAGGAAATAGAATGAGAAATCTTTGTGAGGACATTATACTCCTCAGAGGAAGTGAAATATGGATTCAAGTCCTTTTAATTTAAAACCTTAGCTAGCAACAAGAATACAGACACAATTCCTGGGAATTGTTTAACCCATGGAGTGTGGAATAACCTGCCCCATAGTCAGATGAAGACGTTTACAATGGAAATAGTCTTGTGTATCTTCAACATTAAAAACAGCGGATATAACAGAAATAATTTTTTCCCATAAAGAAATAATTCAATACTGTGTAGAGACTGTGAACATATGCAAGTTCTTTAAATTTACTGAATAGAAAAGCTCTTCTTTCAAAAGGGTATTCCATTCTACATTTTCAAATGGTAACAATTATAGTGCATAAATCTAGAACTATACATAAACTCATTGTGAGAAATGCTTAGCACATTACCTGGCACATAGTAAAAGTTTAGTAAATTTTCATTTTAGGAGAGATGATTATTTTCAGTTGCATCTTAACAAATGATATTCAAATACACCTTAGGGAAGAACCTGTACGTATTTAGGAAAATATCCTGAAAAATTCTAGTAGAACATAAGATCTTCAGGATATGGGAGTTTCAAATAACAAACACAATTAGCGGCTGTAGTGATGGAGTTGGGTAATTCAACAGCTCTGTAAAGTTACTGGAGGCCTAGATTCTTTTCATTTTTCTTCCTGGCAACATCAGGATGTTGGCCATATTTCTAGGTTGCATAATGGCTGTTAATTTTTATCAGATATTAAAATCCCCTTTAACTTCCCTGCATTCTGGAAAAAAAAAAGTCTATATCAGTTGTGTTTTCTTGTAAGCAATATTTCATTTAAATTGAAACAGTCTAAGTATGAAAGTGCAATCACTGAAGAGTTTATTTTGCTTGTTAAAATGATTGCTCTAGGCACCATTTATCCAAATTTGAAAACATGAGATTAAAATGTTTCTCTGTATCTATGAAACCTCCAAAATGTTACACTTGCATTCCCAAATTTGAAGGTCAAAAATCAAGGGAAAACATGTGTCTAACACTCTGGAAATTCTTGAGTTCAGTTGTAGCCAGCAGCAGGAAGATTTTTAACTCAAGGTCTTCTGGAGAAAGAAAACAACAAAACAAAAACACAACACAAAAAGCGCCCTGACAACGCATTGCGGTTCACAGTAATAAGGCCAAAGGAACACCATAGGAAACACCCCTGCAGCTTAATCAATGATCAGCCCTTGCACATAAGTCAAAGATGCACTCAATTGCTCCAAATTAGGAATAACTGACGTCAAGAACTGGCTTGATTTCTTACTGGTTTCACACCCTGTTGCCTGCAGTGACAAAGTAATAACAAATTCTGTTTCTCCCAAGGCACAGACTTTATTTTGTGTTATCTTCTTTCTACTTGTATGCTTCCCTAATTTATGCCAAAGGCAAACAAATACGTCCAGAGAGACTTTAACAGCAGGATTGATCTCTATGTTGTTATTAGCTAGAGATGACAATAGTGTAGTAATTAATCTTGCATCATTCAGTTCCTGTTCTCTACATAACTTGGAGTACATGATGTTATACATAGTACCACAAAGGAAAAACAGTTATTTTATATACAAGTGCGCCAAGAACTTTACATTTTTAATTCTTATTTTCTTGATTTGTGGATTTCTTTGTAATAGCCCTGCCCATATCTTTGGATATATCAACTATAAAAATAAAATAGCAATTTATTTCAACCTGAACTTTTGGAACAGTCTTTTAAGGACACTAAATGATGAGCATTGGGGAGGTTGGGTGAGGTTCATTGATTTTACACTAAGAGAGAAAGAAAAAATAGTTTACACTAAATATTTATTCAAAATTGCATGTGAAAATGTATGCTCTCCTCTTTTCCCACATGTAAGACTCATGGAGGAAATGAATTTAGAAACTAATTTGACCCACACAAAGAAATGAATATTTAGCCAGGGAAATCTTATGTTCAGGAAGAGAAGTAAAATAATATTATATCAATTTTTATAGTTACTTCTTTAATGGTTTCTCAAATTACTGAAGAGTGTTGACAGGAGCACAGGGACACACTGTGTACTTTGCTCTTGAGAGTAGAGAGGAAGAATGACTTAAGGGGAGAAGATTTTGAGAATTGAAAAGGAATAGGGTATTCCCCATATACCACCCAGAGTCATTCCTCTTCAATTTCCCACCCATGGAACTTAATTTACAAGCGCAGACACCTTGGAATGGAATTTTTTTAGTATTTGAAAGGCAGATCCTAGCCATAATTTTTTTTCCAAGAAATGTCTTTAGAAAAAGTATTTTGAAGCAAGACAGGATTTATCTAGCACAGAATCTAGCTTGAAAGTCTGATGCAGTATTTCTGAGAAATTATCAGTATTCAAAGTTGAAGTTCTAAAACAGGACTTCTAGAACATCTGTCAGTTGAAATATGCTCCCAACTTCCATTTTCCATGTTTTCTCTATGTTGATCATTGATACTCTTGAAATTCTAAAGCACAGATCCCCAACCTCTGATATCTAATGCCTGATATTGCCTGCTGATGTAATAATAACAGAAATAGAGTGTGCAAAAAGTATAATGTTGCTTGAGTCATTTCAAAACCATCCCCAACAGTCCATGGAAAAACTGTCTTTCATGAAACTGGTCCCTGGTGCCAAAAAGGGGACCACTGTATTAAAGGATTCCAAGTTGTCAAATTGATTTGTGTTGATACTCCATGTGGCTTCTGTCTTTGCCTTTATCAATTGTGAATTCCTTGAGAGCAGGTCATTCATATTTCTATATTCCCAACTATTATTTAGCTATGTATGAAACATTTGTTGTGTTTGTTAACTGAACATAAGCTTGAATCAAAAGGGAAAAGCTGAGTAAAGTTAAATAGTATTTCATATAGCTTATGTATCCTTGGAAGGTTGAGAAGCCTTATATAACATATGTGGCAACTCAGTCAGAATGTTGACTAACCAGAATGCTCCATTATCTTGCCAGATAACAGAGTTTGACAGATTTCACAAACTGGTGACCCACATGCCACATTTGGCCTGCAGACATGTTTTGTTTGGCCTACAGAGGTTGTTTTTTTTTTTTTTTTTTAATTTTCAAAGTAGTTGCCAACATGTGAAAGTTTGTAGTTCTCACGTTTTAAAGATCCACATTTTCTACTTCTCTTGAAAAAAAAAAAAAGATAATAGTTGGCCCTTATGGACATTTCTGCATAGCAATACTTGCCGAGAGCCCCATGGCTATCATACATTTAAGACGAGTTGTGAAAGCCCAATTCTCCACAGTCTCCTTCAGGGAAGCACTTATTAGTTTTTTAGGTTACTTGGCTGTTTCATAGAGGCATCTGAGTTTGTCAATGTGTTAGGAAAATGCTGTATGCATAAATGCATGCTTAGTCAGTTCAGTTGTGTCCAACTCCTTGTGATCTATCTACTGCAACCCACCAGGCTCCTCTGTCCAGGGGATTCTTCAGGTGAGAATACTGGAGTGGGTTATCATGCTTTCCTCCAGGGGATCTTCCTTACCCAGGGCTCAAAGGCAAATGTCCTGTTTCCTGGATTGACAGGTGTGCTCTTTACAATTTGTACCACCTGAGAAGCCCAAAGGCTATATATATTTCATACAAAGGTGAACTGTTCATGCAGAAAGAGGAAAGGAAAGGAGTTTTTTTTTTATTTTTCAGTATCCATTAAAAATTACAATCCAACATTTATTTGAACTATTTTAAGAGTTTATTTTGACATATGTTTTCATTCCCTCTCCCATTGTTTCTATCCTTGCGAAGTTCTCCTGTACATTTAGCTTGAGTTATGCAGAAATCTCCTAGCTGGTGTTTCTACTNTTTTTTTTTATTTTTCAGTATCCATTAAAAATTACAATCCAACATTTATTTGAACTATTTTAAGAGTTTATTTTGACATATGTTTTCATTCCCTCTCCCATTGTTTCTATCCTTGCGAAGTTCTCCTGTACATTTAGCTTGAGTTATGCAGAAATCTCCTAGCTGGTGTTTCTACTTCCTGTTTTTTCCTCTCCAACTATTCTATAAGATCCATGGATCTATAGCAGGAAGTATAAATATCAGCTAGGAGACCCTATTCCCACAGAACCTGAGAGATTCCCCACTGCTGACTTAAAAAGTTGAGAGTCAATGACTTGCTATTCAAGTTCATTCATGATCTGCCTTACATTTCTAAGACTACACATCCACTATATCTTTCCATATATCAATATCGTAACTACCCATAGTTTCTGCATAATTTTTCTCACATTCTTTCATCTTCCCATAAGTCTTCTTTACTATCAAACTAACCTGTCTCAATACCCTACTATTTNGCTTTTTAATATGCTATCTAGAATTTCCCAATTTTCAGCAATGTAAGAAGACTGTGACAGGTTTTCAATCTATGGCTTAGATTCAATGTCTTTTTTTTTTTTTTCTGTGCAGATTCTGAAAGATTGAAAGAGTCTGCTGTATCTATAGTATCATCTTAATAATTTACAGCTATGAGAGGGACAGAACTACCTTACATAAGTTTTGAGAAGAAACTCTAGTTAATAGATAAAGGGTGATTATAACACACATATCAAAATCTGCTGGCAAAAGTTCAGCATTTAAAAAAAAAAAACCTCATAAGTCATGAATATGTAATATCCTTGTTTACAGATTCCATGGTTTAAGAGTGGATTAGTAAAAGAAGTATCAAAAGTAGTATGGGAAATTCTCTAGTTAGGACTCTGCACTGCCAAGAGTGCAGGTTCAATCCCTAGTTGGGGAATTCAGCCAAAAAAAAAAAAAAAAGTTGTATTATGGAAAGACATAGTTGTCTGCTGTGTAGATAATACAAAAATATAGATTGTACTAATAGTAAATTGCATTCTGGCTACTTAGTATGATACCATTAGAAATGTATTCCTTATGAATTTAGACTTTAGAAGACTTTTCTCCAATGTACATATCCTAAAGGATATTTGAGCCATTTTCAATGATTGGCAGGGTAAAACTTAACAGACTATGAAGGAGGCAGATTAGTTTGGCTCAAAACATATTGGTTTTGAGTAAAGTAAAAGTAACTTAAGTTGAGAGGGTCAACATCATGAAGATAGTGAATATTTTAGTTAAGGGGCTCTAGGAAGTGTAGAANGCCATTTTCAATGATTGGCAGGGTAAAACTTAACAGACTATGAAGGAGGCAGATTAGTTTGGCTCAAAACATATTGGTTTTGAGTAAAGTAAAAGTAACTTAAGTTGAGAGGGTCAACATCATGAAGATAGTGAATATTTTAGTTAAGGGGCTCTAGGAAGTGTAGAAAAAATGGATGAAACGCACCAGAAAGGATGCCTAAGGCAAGCCTGGCTGATTTTCCAATTTTACATAAGCTTAGAGTTGATAGGCAGAGAAGGCAATGGCAACCCACTCCAGTACTCTTGCCTGGAGAATTCCAGGGACAGGGGAGCCTGGTGGGCTGCTTTCCATGGGATCGCACAGAGTCAGACACGACTGAAGTGACTTAGTAGCAGCCGCAGCAGAGTTCATAGGAAAGAGTGTTATTCAAGTCAAAATCTGTGGTGGTTTACATGCAAGCAAATTGATTTCTATCTTTCTTACCACCTCTGTCTCCCAGAGTCTTCATTTACAAATACAAAAATACATTTTATTTCAGTGTGTTGTTCAGTCACTAAGTCATGTCCAACTCTTTGAGTCCCCATGAACAGCAGCACTCCAGGCTTCTCTATTCTTCACTATTTACCTGAGTTTCCTCAAACTGATGTCCAGTTGAGTCAGTGATGCCATCCAACCATCTCATCCTCCATCACCCCCTTCTCCTCCTGCCCTCAATGTTTCCCAGCATCAGGGTCTTTTCTAATGAGACAGTTGTTTGCATCAGGTGGTCAAAGTATTGGAGCTTTAGCTTCAGTGCATTGCAAGAGTTAATACTGATACTTTCAAATAGAAATGTATTATTCTTACTTTTTTTCTGGATTCATATATGCACTCAAGACTCACATACCTTATTCTGTCCCTGATTTTTGATTCCTTCTTAATTATCCAAGTTGGGGCCCATTACCATCTGAGTGCTTGTACTTCACAAACTGTGCATATAATTCACTCAGGTTCTCTCTGTTACTTTTGCTGGGAATTTTCCTAAAGACTAACAGAGAGGTTGGGGAATTTATCATGTGTGATAATAAACCTGTTGCCTCTTAGTCACAAGTTCAAATGCTGCCCAGCCTCTGGGGGAGGACAAATCAGCAGGAACAGATGCTGTTTGCAGCCCACTCATTCTGGTTTTGACACAATGGTTCACAATAGGTGCCAAATAGTAACCATTAGCTCACTTCTCTTTTGAATCAATGGTAAGGACACTAGAACTCTACTCTTTATTTAGCAATCCTTTATGTAAGGTATATTCCCACACTCTCCATTGGGAGGAGGGGAAAAGAGAGTTAGTGCACCTTCATTTCTTTGCTACAGTGCAATGTTCCTTCCTTAGAATTCTATCAGCCCTACTCTACATAAACCTGCATCTTTAAGTTTATTTATTTTTTAATAGGAAATACACTAGCATATGGAAATATACTTGTACTGCATTAGTTATTAAATATGAGGTGAAAAATCAAAGGGTATAAGTATATTTGTGTAAGAGAATCAGACAGTCCCACAGTCACAGGGATCCAGTCTGATGTCTTGTTGGACATATTCCATTTTGATCTTTCATTTCTATTCTCCATACTTCATTACTCCCTGTGCCCCTGAAAGAGCTGTCCTAGCAGGCTGACCCTGATGAACAGCTTCAATGGAGTCTTCTGTCCCCTGGCTTGAGATCAGTCAATGGGAAGCACAGTCATTATAGAGTTAAACAACATGTTTTGGAAAATAGTTCTAGAGAAATCCTCCCTGCTTATTTGCCATGGGATGGCTACATTTCTCTCAAGGCATTTTGTAATCAGTTCAGTTCAGTCGCTTAGTCGTGTCCGACTCTTTGCGACCCCATGAATTGCAGCACGCCAGGCCTCCCTGTCCGTTACCAACTCCTGGAGTTCACCCAAACTCATGTGCATCGAGTTGGTGATGCCATCCAGCCATCTAATCCTCTGCCGTCCCCTTTTCCTCCTGCCCCCAATTCCTCCCACCATCAGAGTCTTTTCCAATGAGTCAACTCTTTGCATGAGGTGGCCAAAGTATTGGAGTTTCAGCTTTAGCATCAGCCCTTCCAATGAACACCCAGGACTGATTTCCTTTAGAATGAACTTGTTGGATTTCCTTGCAGTCCAAAGGACTCTCAAGAGTCTTCTCTAGACTTATGCAATAAAGTCTCACTTCCCATTTCAAAATGTATGCACTCTTCTCTCAAAACTTTGCCTTCATCTAGGTGTTTCATTGGAAAGCTATCTAATAAAGCTATAAATGACCAACTTATAATGTCACAATTATTTCTCTGTCACAATTTATTTTGTGGCCTTAAGAATAAACCATTTAAGTCAGTTCTAGTGAGGTGGACGAACCTAGAGNCTCTCAAAACTTTGCCTTCATCTAGGTGTTTCATTGGAAAGCTATCTAATAAAGCTATAAATGACCAACTTATGATGTCACAATTATTTCTCTGTCACAATTTATTTTGTGGCCTTAAGAATAAACCATTTAAGTCAGTTCTAGTGAGGTGGACGAACCTAGAGCTTGTTAAACAGAGTGAAGTTAGAAGAAGAAAAACAAATATTGTATACTAATTAATATATATATATGTAATCTAGAAAAATGCTACTGATGAACCTATTTGTAGGGCAGGAATGGTGATGCAGACATTGAGATTGGAGTTGTGGACACAACGGGGAAGGAGAGGGTGAGATGAATTGAGAAAGTAGCATTGACATATATCTACAATCATGTATAAAACAGATAAATAATGAGAAGTTGATATATAGCACAAAGAGCCCAACCTGGCATTCTGTGATCACCTAGAGGAGTGGGATAGGGGGGTTGGGAGAGAGGCTCAAGAGGAAGCAAGGCTCAAGAAAGAGGAAGTATATAAATATATAGCACACGTATACTATATATAGATAATATATATAGTAAAATGTATATAACTGATGACTGATTCAAGCTTCCCAGGTGGTGCTAGTGGTAAAGAATCTGCCTGCCAACACAGGAGACATAAGAGATGAGGGTTCCATCCCTGGGTAGGGAAGATCCCCTGGAGGAGGAAATGGCAATCCACTCCAGTATTCTTGCCTGGAGAATCCCATGGACAGAGGAGCCTGGTGGGCTACAGTCCACGGGGTCCCACAGAGTAGGACAGAACTGAAGTGACTTAGCCTACAGCACACATACATGAATGATTCACATTGTTGTATGGCAGAAATCAACACAAAGATTGTAAAGCAGTTACCCCCTCCTCGCAAAAAAAAAAAAAAAAGAAAAAAAGAATAAAGTATGACCGGTTAACTTTTTGGAAGTCTGATCTTCTTAAGAGAAGAATTTAAGAGTAGGATTGAAATTCTCTAGACCATCTAGTATTAAGAGTGTATGACTTTTGATCAGTCCCTACACATCCATTCAATACGAGTCCATTTGCCAAGCTAAATCTATCAGAAAAGAACACAAGACTGTTACCATAGGATCCTCACAAAATCTGAGGACAGAGAATCCCTGAGAACATTTGCTCTTTTTTTGTGTATTATTCAGGGCAAAATGGCTAGTTGACATTTCTTGGTGAGAGTTATATCTTGGCTTACCTTCACAGATACTGTTCGAACATGCCAGATGAAATTTATTTGACTCTATCATAGTCTAACATGATTATTACATTATAGAGCCAGCAGCAAAACATTAATTTAGAAAAACGTGAAAAAGGTACTCCAGGTTTTTAAGGAATTCATCGTAATTGGCTGATAAAGAGATGTTGCATGGGTTACAAAAATGCATATCAATAAATTTATATATCAATAAAATATATTCTATAAAAATATATCCTATAGGCTATAATCAAGTCTGATACTAATTCGCTGTCTAAACACATGTATTTCAATACTACTATATGCCCTGAAAAGCATTCAAATTGATTTTGGTGGTTTACATGAAGATTTTTGGCAAATAGTTTTTAATTAAGAAAAACAGTATTTGTGACACCAGAACAGAATATAAGTCTTTTATTCTTACTGAAAGGCCTAATTATCTCTTTAAAAGATTAGTCATCAGCTGATTATGGGAGTAGAGATATTTCTTAATCATAATACACTAGGATTAAAAATCCTATCATAGTAATATAATGTAATATAGTATGAGTCTTCTATACTATCTCTTGTTTAATGGTTGTACTATACAGGTTTGTATAAGTCAGGTTTGAAGACAGCTCAAAACTGAATGTTCAGTGATGAATTCTTTTAGATAAAATACAGATTAACTTTTGGAAAAAATCTTAGCTAAATGTCATATGCAATTTAATTAAGTAAGCCAATAGCCATTTGATATGTGTCAATTTGTTCTTAATTCTTCACTTGGAAGAATTCACTGGGAAATATGAATTCATTGAGAAAGTAATACTTGCTGCTATAGAGAAATGTCTGTAAATGCTGTTCAAGTGAGCAAATGTCCATGACTAAGAGGAAAGTCATGTATTATTATAAATTAAATAGCATATATTTGAAATTTCCTCTGTATAATTTTTTTTTTTTTACATTTCAAACTGGACTAATTTTTTGATCATGTTTTAAACCCAAAGTATAAACCCAGTCTATTTTCTGAAGGGTATATCTTATCCAAGTTACCAACACTGAGTCTAGATTTAGACATACTTTTAGACATAATACGTTAAATTTTTTCTTTCTTATTCCACCCAGTAACCTTAGTCATTTTTCTTAACCTCACTCAGCTTCATGTTCATCTTCTGTGAAATACTCATATCACATAGGATCTACTTGACAGAATATTTTGAAGATTAATTGAGAAAATGTACACAAAGCACAAAAGAGCAGGACACTCGACACATAATAGATTTAAAATATTGGCTGCTGTCGCTGTTTTTTTTTTTTTTAATTTGACCCAGTAATATAAGTAGATTTTTAGAAATTGAAAATGGTTCCATATCCTTACTAGTCTAGAAATGCAAGATTATTGAAAATTCTGAGTATATCAACTCACACGTTGGATATTGAATAGAGTGTGGTTTTCTTGCTGGCCAGAAAAAAATGCAACATATTCGGTAATATATCTTAGTGGGAAATTAGTTCCAAGGGGAAAATCTGTCTTTTATGCATAAGGAAGGTCTGGCCAAGCATTTGGGCTCTGCGTAAAATGTGTTCATATATCTTTAGCTAGGACAACGACTACACAATATGTTAATAGCAAACTGCAAGGTCATGGAAACGTTAGGACTTGCACATAAATATGCAAAATGTTCTCAAAAAAAAAAAAAGTATTTGGTGAGTTCTGGTTTTTGAAAATAGGGCTGAAAAATGTAAATGACTTTATACCTTGCAGATGTGGGTGGATAGAGGAATAACTAGATGATGAGATTCACAAGTGTTTTCTTGTGACCGAAAAAGAAGAGAAAGAAAAAAACGCTTAGTTGATTGCCTGTGCCAAGATCTAAGATGAGGAAGTTAATGTTATTTCATTTAAACCTGTAAACAACCATGCAGGGTAGGTACTATTACCACTAAGGACAAGGACGTTTCTAAAATAGAAAGATGAAATAACGCATTTGGCGCATAACTAGGGGAGGAGATAGCTGTCATTAACTTGAGTTTATTTTACTTCATAAACTCCATTAAGAGAAACAAGAAAATACCCTACGTTCAGGGACCGTGCAGTCCAATCTTCCTGAGAAAAACCTTGATTAAATGTCAATTTGATTTTCCAAAGTTTCATCTAGAAACATGGTAAACTTATATATATTCATACTCATATACACCTATATGCACAAACACACACACACAAAAAAACAAGATACATATATGTGCATATTAAATACACCTGGGCTTTCCTGGTGTCTAAGACGGTAAAGAATATGCCCACAATGTGTAAGACCTGGGTTCAGTCCTAGGTTTGGGAAGATCCTCTGGAGAAGGGCGTGGCAACCCACTTCAGTATTCTTGCCTGGAGAATCCCCTGGACAGAGGAGCCAGGTGGGCTATAGTCCACAGGGTTGCAAAGAGTCAGACATGACTGACTGACTAACATATACATATGTGTCAGTATACTGATACACACAGATTCTGATACAAAGTCGGTTCAACTGGCAAATTTATATGACTAGAAAAAAATTATTTTTCAAAAACTTTCTTCAGGTATCCTCTTTATCAATCTGGCTAAGAGACATGGTGATTGGAAAGAGGGAAACTTTAGGGAACGACCACTAAGAAAGAAAACCAGGGGCCAAGAGTGAGCCTGAGAAGATCCAGGTACCTGCCCTGTAAAGAGAGTGCCCTGAGGACGACTGTCTGCTTTCGTCAAGAGGCTTTTGGATACAAGTGACAGAAAATCCAAATCAAGCCTACTCAAAAAGTTAGAACCATTTTGACTAATCTAGTGGTGTTGGAGAAGACTCTTGAGAGTCCCTTGGACTGCAAGGAGATGCAACCAGTCCATTCTGAAGGAGATCAGCCCTGGGATTTCTTTGGAAGGAATGATGCTAAAGCTGAAGCTCCAGTACTTTGGCCACCTCATGTGAAGAGTTGACTCACTGGAAAAGACTCTGATGGTGGGAGGGATTGGGGGCAGGAGGAGAAGGGGACGACTGAGGATGAGATGGCTGGATGGCATCACTGACTCGATGGGCATGAGTCTCAATGAACTCCGAGAGTTGGTGATGGACAGGGAGGCCTGGCGTGCTGTGATTCATGGGGTCGCAAAGAGTCGGACACGACTGCCCGACTGAACAGAACTGACTGAACAGAAAGTTGAAAACTAGATCTGATGTTACAAGAGACTGAATCAAGTGGTTCTGACTCTATTTCCTACGAATTTTTTGGCTCTGATCTCCTTGATGTGTTGACTTCATCCTCAGAAGGGTAGAGATGCCTTTGCAATTCACATCTGCTCGTCACCTTAGGCAGAGGAAAGGCTTGACCTTCTTGTGTCTCTCTTACAAATGTTTCCCCAAAACCTCTCAGCAAAATCTAGGTTCTGGTTGACACCAGCTGGGGCATTATTTGAACCAGGAGAGGGAACTGTTACAGTCACAAAGTAAATGACCAGCCAGGAACAAAATTAGCGTTCTTTTAGGTAGACAGACGGAGAAGGCAATGGCACCCCACTCCAGTACTCTTGCCAGGAAAATCCCACGGACAGAGGAACCTGGTGGGCTGCGGTCCATGAGGTCGCAAAGAGGGTGACACGACTGAGCGACATCCCTTTTACTTTTTACTTTCATGCATTGGAGAAGGAAATGGCAACCCACTCAAATGTTTTTGCGTGGAGAATCCCAGGGATAGGGGAGATGGGTGGGATGACTTCTATGGGGTCGCACAGAATCGGACATGACTGAAGCAACTTAGCAGCAGCAGCAACAGCAGCAGCAGTAGAGAAACAGAAGGGGTTAGATGATCCACATTTTCCCACTGCACCAACCATTCTGACAATCAGAACACAGAAGATATTCCAGAAAGGTTTGAAGGGAGACCTTAAGCTCAGTGAATTTAGATGGACTTTCTGTTTCAGGTCAGTATGTAAAATTAACATTAGAATACATGAAAGGAAAAAGTGATTTATGGGTGGAGAAAATATAAAAGTATCTCTTCATTAAAAAAAATATTTTTAAGCATTATCTTTTAATTTAGAAATTATTGGCCAGTCATTCACATTTAGCTGCTTTAGTAAATTATTAGCTCTCTTATTATTAAATGTATGAGAAATTATAAAACTCTACATAGTTTTGAGAGAAGAATTCACTTTGTGAAACTTAAATATCTTCTAGTGGCAGTATGTCTAAATTTTAGGGGCAGAATTTTGAAAATTAACAAAACATATAAAGAGAAAATTTATAAACTCAAAAGTAAAATCTTTATCACAGAATAATAATCTAGCAAATAAAATATACAATTCTGAAACCTTCCTCCAATTTAGAAGTTGTTGAAATTCTTTTTCTAAAACATGATGATCCACTAATTATATTTGTTGCTAATCTTTAATTTTAGATTTTTAAAATTCAAATTTCACCATAAACTTTTTTAAAAAATTAGAAAATCCTTAATATCCAGAAAAGTTAAATGAAAACATTATAATCATTTATTATCTTACCATCCTAGCAATAAGCATTGTTAATATTTTAGCACATTTTTAATCTATTTTAAAATATAGTTTTTACAAAGAAGCTTCCATAATGCTTTACATTTGCTTATGTTTGCTCTGGTAACTTAAAAACTACATTTTGATCATTTTTCCAAACAAAAAATTGAAAATTATTTTAATCGCTGCAGTTTTCCAATATATCTCTTTGGTGGAGCTGTTGTTAGATTCTCAACATCACAGAACTTGCCCTGAGCTGGTAAACCCACTCTCAAGCAATTTATAAGGGCTACATGACATTATCGCTTGTAATACAAAGTGATAGTACTACGACACTTGTAGGGAAGGTCTACTTTTCTATTTAAACTTTAAAAAAAAAATTCTAATTGTCAGATTTCTTCCCTCTTAGCAAGAGCTCTTTCAACTCAGAAATATTAATTTCTATTCACAACTCCCCTGAAGTATGGAAACAATTAAATGATGGACAGTGATTTTTGTGTTCATGATGTCTTTGAAATATTTTATAATTTGTTAATGAGAAAATAGTTGTGGACCAAATTGGGTACTATGAGGTTATTTTCATGTAAGGACCTGCAGATATTTTTATAATTGCATTGCCTAATTTTTATTTGATAATTATTTGATACATCACACTCACTGAGACATCCGGAATGAAGTAACCATTATCTAGACAATTTATGAGTTACAATGCCTCTTCTACCTCACTTGAATACTTTGCTCCATCCTGTGCCCAGCCTCTGCTTTTTGCAAGTAAACAATTAGGAATATTTCTGGAATCTCCATAACTTTTCATCTATTATAGGAAATAAACGTTAGATCTTCTAATGGAAATATTAGCTGTATCTTGATTTTCAGACTGATTGTAGCCATGAGTCATGAAAAGTGATTTCAAACATAATAAAATAAAATGCTGTAATATTTTACCTTTATATTCTATGACACATCCCATTTCACCTCACATTGTCCATAATCTTCTTAAATTTCATCCTCTTGCTTGACTGTAAACAATTCTAAGACAGTGGTCAGGTCTTAGTTACATCACTATTCCTGGCAGAGTTCTGCAATTGATATAGTTTTATTAAATTAATAGAAATCAGGGACAGGAGAAGAAGATTTATAGTCACAGAAGTGTAACTATAGTTGTGTGTCTATATCTCTTACTTTAAGATGTGAGTTTGGGGGAGAATATATATATATATATATATTCATATATATATATATATACATATATATGTATATATATACACACACACCCATACCCATACAATACATACATATGTGTGTGTGTATAAATATATATATGGCTGAGTCCCTTTGCTGTCCACTTGAAACTATCACAAAGTTGTAAATTGGTTATACTCCAATATAAAATAAAATGTTTTAAAAAAGTCATTAGCAGATCTACTCTAAAAGCTCAACATTTCCTGATTTATTCTTAATATCCCTTCAGCATTAATTGGAAACATAAACTTCACCAACTTCTTAAAAACAATTGAGGAAAATTATATTAAGGCTGTTAAATATAGAATTATCCAAATATACTCTACAGGACTTCAGTTTCTAGCCATAATGGAGTAACTGAGACTGTATTTAGTCTTGGAAATAAAAGCAAAACAGAGAAAAAGTCAATTTAAAAAATAGAGCAGGTCCTTTAAAAAAGACAAACCTTTATCCATATGGTAAAAAAATGAAATATAAATAAATAAACTATTAATATCAGGAATGAAAAAGAGCTTTACCACAGATCCTACAGTTGTTAAAAGTATTAGGAATTATGAGAAACTTGCTATAAGTATACACAAAACAGACAAATTTCTTGAAAGATACAAAGTATCAAATTTCATTAAAGAATAAAATCAAAATAGCTCTATACATATTAAATAATGAAGTTAAAACTTTCATACCAAGAAAACTCCAGGTGCAAATGGTTTCACTGGTGACTACTCCTGAAACTTTAGGGAAGAAATAAATCCAATTTCATACACATTGTTCCAGAAAATACAAGACAGGACTTTCTACTTAACTTATAAAGCTAGCATTTCCCTGATACATAAACTACACAAAGACATTACAGGAAAATAAATCAATGGAACAATATCTGTTATGAACACAGACACAGAAATACTTAACCTAATGAGTCAAGCAATACAAAATTATATTGGCAAAATAAAGCAGAAAAACTATGGTAATTTTTAAAAACTTCAGAAAATGCACTTGATAAAATTCAATACCCATTCATAACAACCATAATAAAAAAACCACCTCAAACTAGGAATAATAGAGAATATTCTCAAATTGGGAAAAGTCATTAAAAAAAAGTCTACATCTAATGTTATAATGGGATAACTGGAATAATTTTCTATAATATCACCACCAACAGCAACAAAACATGGTTTTGGAGGTCCTGATCAACGCAGTTAATCAAGAAATAGAGATAAACAGACTAGAAACAAGGAATAAGCTTATTTTTATTTGCAGAAGTGATGATCATTTACCTGGAATAAACCAAAGAAACTACAAAAATGCTTCTAGAACTAATAAGAGGATTTAACAAGGTTATGAGATAAAAGGTTACAATGTGTATAAATATTTGCAAAGCAAATATTTGATAAAGATACTATATCCAAAATATGTAAAGTATTCTCAAAATTCAGTGATAAGAAAGTAAACATCCAATTTTTAAAAAAATATGCAAAAGATTCTAATGGACATTTCACCAAAGAGAATGTGAAAATGATAGTTTATTAAAAAAAAGAGCTTAACATTGTTAATTACAAAAGTTCAAATGGAAACAGGAGAAACCACTACACACAAGAAGGACCTAAAATTTTAAAAATTAGAACAATGGACAAGACCAAGCACTGGCAAAGATCTGGAACAATTGAAACTTTCACACATTGCTGGTGGACTTCAAGTGTTTACAGTCACTTGGGAAAAACAATATAATAGTTTCTTTCCTATATGATTAAACATATATCTGCTACATGATCTAGCAATTCCAATTCTAGGCATTTACCCAAGGGAAGTGAAAATATTTGTCCACGTGAAGATGTGCACACAAATGTTTGAAGAAGCTTATTTATATCTGCCAAAACAACTTAAATACCTTTCAACCTGGAACAGGTAAACAAATTGTGATATATACATACAATGAAGTACTAGTCAACCTTAGAATTTTATTAACAACCAATACACAAAACAAAATACAAAAATTTCAAAATGATCATACTAAGTGAAGCCAGACACAAAAGATTACATATTGTACAACTGCATCGCTAATATCATTTTAGAAAAATCAAACCAGTAAGGACAGAGAACAGATCAGCAGTAGCCAGGAGTTGGGTCCAGGGCTAAGAACTGACGGCAGGTGTACAGGGAGGGAACTCTTCAGGGTTATAGATATATTCTGTATTTTGATTGTGGTTGTATGTCTATAAATATTTGTTCAAATATACTGCTTTATTGGAGAAGGAAATGGCAACCCACTCCAGTGTTCTTGCCTAAAGAATTCCAGAGACAGAGGAGCATGGTGGGCTGCTTCCATGGCGTCGCACACAGAGTCGGACATGACTGAAGTGATTTAGAATGCCTGCATGCCATTGGAAAAGGAAATGGCAACCCACTCCAGTGTTCTTGCCTGGAGAATCCCAGGGACAGAGGAGCCTGGTGGGCTGCCATCTATGGGGTTGCACAGAGTTGGACATGGCTGAAGCGACTTAACAATAGCAGAAGCAGCATTGCTTTATATACGTGAAATTTGTGAATAGTATTGTATGCAAATCATATTTCTATGAAGTCATCTTAATGTCAAGGAGAATGAAAAAATTATATTAACCATGTTGTCTAGTTTGGGCTGAACATAACTACTGAACATAAAATTTATCTCTAAATTTACTATCAGTTCAGTTCAGTTCAGTTCAGTTCAGTCGGTCAGTCATGTCCAACTCTTTGCGACCCCATGAATCACAGCATGCCAGGCCTCCCTGTCCATCACCAACTCCTGGAGTTCACTCAGACTCACATCCTTCGAGTCAGTGATGCTATCCAGCCATCTCATCCTCTGTCGTCCCCTTCTCCTCCTGCCCTCAATCCCTCCCAGCATCAAAGTCAACTCTTTGCATGAGGTGGCCAAAGTACTGGAGTTTCGGCTTCAGCATCATTCCTTCCAAAGAAATCCCAGGGCTGATCTCCTTCAGAATGGACTGGTTGGATCTCCTTGCAGTCCAAGGGACTCTCAAGAGTCTTCTCCAACACCATAGTTCAAAAGCATCAATTCTTTGGTGCTCAGCTTTCTTCACAGTCCAACTCTCACATCCATACATGACCAGAGGAAAACTAGGCAAAGTAATGTCTCTGCTTTTGAATATGCTATCTAGGTTGCTCATAACTTTTCTTCCAAGGAGTAAGTGTCTTTTAATTTCATGGCTGCAGTCACCATCTGCAGTGATTTTGGAGCCCCCCAAAATAAAGTATGACACTGTTTTCACTGTTTCTGCATCTATTTCCCATGAAGTGATGGGATCAGATCAGTAAAAAGAAAAGCAAAATATATTGTTAGGCTCCTCTGTCCATGGAATTCTCCAGGCAAGAATACTGGAGTGGGTTGCCATTTCCTTCACCAGAGGATCTTCCCGACTTAGGGATTGAATCTGGCTCTCCCGCATTTCAGGCAAATTCTCTACCATCTGAGCCACCAAGGAAGACATTGTCCATTATAGAACTATATCTTACTCATCATAGGTTAAGAAAGGAATGTATCACATAAGTTTTTAAAAACTTTCCTGGTGATTTTACATAAATATTCTTCGTATGTCACATAGCCTTGACAAAAAGCAAAAAGATATCATTAACATATCACCCACTTGATCCAATTCATTAGAGAGCTTTAAGTTATTCCCAGAAGTGAAGTTTTTCTCAGAATACATAGAAGGATCAACAGAAAATAACTCCTCAGAGACAACATCGGGTAAATATATAATATGGTTGTTTGGGTACTACACCATTTCCTATAAAGTTACTTAAGTGTTTTCTGCTAAACTCTTGGTCTTCCCTGGTGGCTCCATGGCAAAAGAATCTGCCTGCAATGCAGGAGACACAGAAAATGTGGGTTCGATCCCTGGGTCGGGAAGATCCCCTGGAGAAGGAAATGGCCACCTGCTCCACTACTGCCTCGAGAATCCCACGGACAGAGGGGCCTGGTGGACCACAGTCCATGGGTCACAGAGAGTCAGACACGACTGAAGCAACTGAGCATCCATCCCCTAAACTCCAAGGCAGTGTTTTCTGCTAAAGTCAGAGGTAGTTCTGAAGTTTTCAGCCTCAGGGCCCTCCCTTGTTTGTCTTGTGAGTGGCAGAGACTTAGAAAAACCCCACATGTGCACTCACAAAACACCTGTAGTCTATTAAATGGAGTTATTTCTGAGATCAATCACATCTGAGTTAGTTCTGCCTGGGTAACATTTTTGAATTTGGTCAGAGTTGCTGAATAAATCTCATAAACATTATTGTCACATTTCCAACACAAAAGAGTAAAATTTGAGCTACATTGGGAAATTGTTTTCACCTATGACCCAGATCTCATTAGCAGAGCTACATAATCATCTTTTGACAGCTATTTTTTCCTGCCTTGGTCCAACCAGTCAACATCTTTGTGGGTAAGAAAAAGTAGGATCCAAATCTGACCAAACTTGCTTTTTCAAATTCCACTAGTTGGTTTTTACTTTAATTTCCATTTCTGATCACTTTATGTAAATAAAATTCACAAGACAGAAACTTTCCATTCTTGGGAAGAAATGTCATTTGTATTCTTTCTTGCATTTCTTTTTTTTTTTTAATTTTGTTCCCAGTCAGCATTCCTGGAAAGTCACAGATTGATATACAGAGAATAACTATTGAATTATTGATTCTTGCATTTGATAAATATGTATTGACATTCTATGTTCTATGTTCCATATTCAAAGATAAATAAGACCCAGTTCTGACCTCTAAGAACATTTTATTACAGTAAGGAAGATAGACAGGGAAATAAATAATCATGAGACAATGTCACAGTATTCTGACAGATAGTCCTCATTACTAAACAAAAAGCTATTGGAAAGGAGATGCAGATATAGGGAACAGGGTTATGGCCAAGGGCAGGGGGAAGCAAAAGAGGGTGAGATGAATAGAGAGAGCAGCGTGGAAGCATATACACTACCATACGTAAAATAGATAGCCAAAGAGAATTTGCTATATGACTCAGGGAACTCAAACTAGGGCTCTGTAACAAGCTAGAGGCATGGGAAAGGGTGGGAGGTGGGAGGGAGGTTTAAGAGGGAGGGGACATGTGTATACCTGTGGCTAATTCACATTGATGTATGGCAGAAATCAAACCAATATTGTGAAGCAATTATCCTTCAATTAAAAATAAATTTATTTAATAATTTAATTAAAAATAACAACAAATAAGAAAAAAAAAAGGCAATCAGTTCAGTACAGCCACTCAGTTGTGTCCGACTCTTGCAACACCATGTACTGCAGCATTCCAGGCTTCCCTGTCCATAACCAATACCTGGAGATTACTCAAACTCATGTCTATCGAGTTGGTGATGCCATCCAAGCATCTTATCCTCTGTCATCCCCTTCTCCTTCTGCCTTCAATCTTTCTGAGCATCAAAATCTTTTCCAGTGAGTCAGTTCTTCCTATCAAGTGGCCTAGAATTGGATTTTCAGCTTCAGGATCAGTTCTTCCTCCAATGAATATTCAGGAGTGATTTCCTTTAGGACTGACTGGTTGGATCTCCTTGCAGTCCAAGGGACTCTCAAGTCTTCTCCAACACCACAGTTCAAAGCATCAATTCTTCAGTGCTCAGCTTTCTTTATACTCCAACTCTCACAGCCATACATGATTACTGGAAAAAACATAGCTTCAACTAGACAGACCTTTGTTGGCAAAGTAATGTCTTTGCTTTTTAATATGTTGTCTAGGTTTATCATAGCTTTTCTTTCAAGGAGCAAGGGTCTTTTAATTTCATGGTTTTTGTCACCATCTGCAGTGATTTGGAAGCCCCCCAAAATAAAGTCTCTCACTGTTTCCATTGTTTCCCCATCTATTTGCCATGAAGTGATGGGATCAGATGTCATGAACTTAGTTTTCTGAATACTGAGTTTTATGCCAACTTTTTCACTTTCCTCTTTCACTTTCATCAAGAGGCTCTTTAGTTCTTCTTCACTTTCTGCTGTAAGAGTGGTGTCATCTGCATATCTGAGGTTATTTATCTCTCTCCTACAGTCTTGATTCTAGCTTGTGCTTCATCTAGCCTGGCATTTCACATGATGTATTCTGCATAAAATTTAAATAAGCAAGTTGACAATATACAGCCTTGACATACTCCTTTCCCTATTTGGAACCAGTCTGTAGTTCTATGTCCAGTTCTAACTGTTATTTCCTGACTTGCATACAGATTTCTCAAGAGGCACATCAGGTGGTCTGATAATCCAATCTCTTTCAAGATTTTCCACAGTTTGTTGTGATCCACCGTCAAAGGCTTTGCCATAATCAATAAAGCAGAAGTAGATGTTTTTCTGGAACTCTCTGGCTTTTTTAATGATGTAATGGATGTTGGCAATTTGATCTCTTGTTCCTCTGACTTTTCTAAATCCAGTGTGAACATCTGGAAGTTCACTGCTCATGGACTGTTGAACACTGTACATGAACCTGTACATGTTGAAGCTTTGGAGAATTTTTACTTTGCTAATATGTGAGATGAGTGCCTCTCAAGAAATCAGTATGCAGGTCAGGGAGCAACAGTTAGAACTAGACATGGAACAAGAGACTGGTTCCAAATAGGAAAAGGAGTACGTCAAGGCTGTATATTGTCACCTTGCTTATTTAACTTATATGCAGAGTACATCATGAGAAACACTGGGCTGGAAGAAGCATAAGCTGGAAACAAGGTTGCTGGGAGAAATATCAATAACCTCAGATATGCAGATGACACCACCCTTATGGCAGAAAGTGAAGAAGAACTAAAGAGCCTCTTGATGAAAGTGAAAGAGGAGAGTGAAAAAGTTGGCTTAAAACTCAACATTCAGAAAACTAAGATCATGGCATCTGGTCTCATCACTTCATGGGAAATAGATGAGGAAACAGGGGAAACAGTGGCTGACTTTATTTTTCTGGGCTCCAAACTCACTGCAGATGGTGACTGCAGCCATGGAATTAAAAGACGCTCACTCCTTGGAAGAAAAGTTATGACCAATCTAGAAAGCATATTCAAAAGCAGAGACATTACTTTGCCAACAAAGGTCTNATCACTTCCTGGCAAATAGATAGGAAAACAAAGGAAACAGTGAGAAACTTTATTTTGGGGGGCTCCAAAATCACTATAGATGGTGACTGCAGCTATGAAATTAAAAGATGCTTGCTGCTTGGAAGAAAAGTTATGACCAACTTCAACAGCATATTAAAAAGCAGAGACATTACTTTGCCAACAGAGGTCCATCTTGTCAAAGCTATGGTTTTTCCAATAGTCATGTATGGATGTAAGAGTTGGACTATAAAGAAAGGTGAACGCTGAAGAACTGATGCTTTTGAACTGTGGTGCTGGAGAAGACTCTTGAGAGTCTCTTGGACTGCAAGGAGATCCAATCAGTCCATCCTAAANCCAACAGAGGTCCATCTTGTCAAAGCTATGGTTTTTCCAATAGTCATGTATGGATGTAAGAGTTGGACTATAAAGAAAGGTGAACGCTGAAGAACTGATGCTTTTGAACTGTGGTGCTGGAGAAGACTCTTGAGAGTCTCTTGGACTGCAAGGAGATCCAATCAGTCCATCCTAAAGGAACTCAGTCCTGAATATTCTTCAAAAGGACTGATGCTGAAGCTGAGACTTCAATACTTTGGCCACCTGATGCGAAGAACTGACTCACTGGAAAAGACCCTGATGCTGGGAAAGACTGAGGGGAAGAGGAGAAGGAGACAACAGAGGATAAGATGGTCAGATGGCATCGCCAACTCATGGACATGAGTTTGAGCAAGCTCCAGTAAACGTGAAGGACAGGGAAGCCTGGCGTGCTGCAGTCCATGTGGTCGCAAGGAATCAGACATGACTGAGCGACTGAACTGATCAACCATACTAACCAGCGACTGCCCTGCCTCCCACCTCCTTGCCTCTTTTTCTTCCTTCCTTCTCTCCTTTAATTCCTTCCTCCTTTCTCTCATTTCTTTCTTACAGCAAATATTTGCTGATCTCCTACGATATTTTAAGTCACTGCCCCAGACACTGGAAAGGTGTCGAGAATAAAACAGATCAAGGACCTCCCTGGTGATCCAGTGGTTAAAAATCTGGGATCCCAGGTCAGTCCCTGGTCAGGGAACTACAATCCCACATGCTTCATCCTATGGAGCGACTAAGCCTGTATTCCACAACTAGAGAGTCCATGTGCCACAATGAAAGACCCAATGGGATGCAACTAAGACCCAGTGCCACCAAATAAACATTGAAATATATTTTTTTTAGTTTTAAAAATGAAGAAGCTCTTTCCCAAGAGCTGGGGGAATGCATGCGGTGAGTGGGCATGCCAGCCCATCATTCTTTCATACAGAAATCTGCCACATTGGTTTAACTTATTATTCTTTTCAGTTATTCTAAATGCAGACTTCTGGGTAGAGATAAGATGGACAGATCAGGAGATGAAAGAAGAACTGGTAACAGTTCCTAACAATTTCTCCTGGAAGAAAATTCTCTGTAGGTTTATCAGGCTGGGCCTTGCTGTCTTCTAAACATTGGAGCAAAGATGGGAATAAATGATCATTTTCTACAGTGCTCCCCAGAATTTCCACCAAGTGGCCCTAGGGGCAGAGCACCATGAATCACAGTCCATGAAGGAGACAGATTTACCGTGGAGCTGCCAGATACAAGGGAAATTGTTTTGAATTATCTTCTGCAACTTAAACATTAATGTAATTTTTTGCTTGCTTTTTATAACATAGCTGTTTTGTTTTCATATAAAAATTATCCTCNAAGTGGCCCTAGGGGCAGAGCACCATGAATCACAGTCCATGAAGGAGACAGATTTACCGTGGAGCTGCCAGATACAAGGGAAATTGTTTTGAATTATCTTCTGCAACTTAAACATTAATGTAATTTTTTGCTTGCTTTTTATAACATAGCTGTTTTGTTTTCATATAAAAATTATCCTCCCAAGACCATATATTAATTCCACTTACAGGGAATGCCCAGAATAGGTAAATCTGTGCAGACAGAAAGTAAATTAGTGGTTGCCCAGAGCTCCCAGAGCTGGAGGACGTGGAGGAGATGGCTGAAGGGTACAGGTGTTCTTTTTCTGGTGGTGGAAATGATCTAAAATTGATTGTGTGATGGTCGCACAACCCAGGAATATATTAAAATCATTGAATTGTATGCTTTAAATGGGTGGATTGTATGTGATATGAATTACATCACATGTGTGTGCGCTCAGTCACTACAGCTGTGTCCCATTCTTTGTGACACCATGGACTGTTGGAAAGGCTCCTCTCTCCATGCAAGAGGAGGCAAGAATACTGGAACGGGTTGCTGTGTAATCTTCAGAGAATCTTCCCAACCCAGGGATCCAACCTGCGTCTCTTATGTCTCCTGCATTGGCAGGCCGGTTCTTTACCACTAGCGCCACTTGGGAAGCCCCTATATCTCGTAAGACTGCTTAAAAATAAAAGATAGTCCCTCCCAAACTTCATGTAAAGTTGGCATTCCAGGAAGATAGCTTCCAAGACAGCTTGTAGCTTTTCGCTATTGAGTAGGCTGTGGTTGAATGTACCCATTCAAGAAGTGGGATTCTGGTCCAGCCCTGTCAGTTTCCAGATTTATAGAAGCCTGAGGAGGAGACACGACTTGCCCAAGAACCTGGGAGTAAAGAGCCAAGCCAGGTTTCTGGAGTCTGAGTCCAGGAGTTCAGGGTAAACCTCCACATGTACTTTGCACTGAACTTGGTATTCATTTTGTTTCACTTCTCTATGTCATTTACTTCCTGAGTCAGCTCAGCCACACGTTTCTTGGTCTATGTCATGAGCCCTCTTCTCTTGATTTCTCTGGCTTCCCACATGTTGGATCAGTTCAGTTCAGTTCAGTCACTCAGTCGTGTCCAACTCTTTGTGACCCCATGAATCATAACACACCAGGCCTCCCTGTCCATCACCAACTCTCGGAGTTCACTCAGACTCACGCCCATCAAGTCAGTGATGCCNGGGGTCGCAAAGAGTCGGACACGACTGAGGGACGGAACTGAACTGAAAATCACTGCAGATGGTGACTGTAGCCATGAAATTAAAAGACGCTTACTCCTTGGAAGGAAAGTTATGAACAACTTAGCATACCAGAAAGCAGAGACATTATTTTGCCAACAAAGATCCATCTAGTCAAAGCTATGATTTTTCCATTAGTCATGTATGGATGTGAGAGTTGGACAATAAAGAAAGCTGAATGTCAAAGATTTGATGTTTTTGAACTGTGGTGTTGGAGAAGACTCTTGAGAGTCCCTTGGACTGCAAGGAGATCCAAGCAGTCCATCATAAAGGAGGTCAGTTCTGGGTGTTCATTGGAAGGACTGATGTTGAAGCTGAAACTCCAATACTTTGGCTACCTGATGTGAAAACCTGACTCATTTGAAAAGACCCTGATGTTAGGAAAGACTGAAGGCAGGAGAAGTGGACGACAAATGAGATGGTCATATGGCATCACCAACTCAATGGACATGAGTTTGAGTAAACTCCAGGAGTTGATGATGGACAGGGAGGCCTGCTGTGCTGCAGTCCATGGGGTCGTGGAGAGTCTGACATGACTGAGTGGCTGAACTGAATTGAACTGAGATGAGTGCCATTGTGCAGTAGTTTGAGCATTCTTTGGCATTGGAATGAAAACTGACCTTTTCCGGTCCTGTGGCCACTGCTGGATTTTCCAAATTTGCTGGCATATTGAGTGCGGCACTTTCACAGCATCATCTTTTAGGATTTGAAATAGCTCAACTGAAATTCCATCACCTGCACTAGCTTAGTTTGTAGTGATGCTTACTATGGCCTGCTTGTCTTAGCATTCTGGCTCTGGGTGAGTAATCACACCATCGTGGTTATATAGGTCATGAAGTTCTTTTTTGTATAGTTCTTCTGTGTATTCTTGCCACCTCTTCTTAATATATTCTGCTTCTGTTAGCAGAAGAATATTATTATTCTTAGATAATTATAATATAATTAATATTTATACATTAATAATAATATAATAATTATAAGAATATTTTATTACATAATAATAATAAGCTATTGGAATGTAACAGCTAAAACACAATAGCCAGAGGGAGCTGAAGCTTTTCAGTGTAACAGCAGAGCTATTAGAGTCTGAGATGACAAGGATGGCTCTCCAATCAGAAGAAACAACTTGTGCACAAACAACTAATTAGACAAGTACTTAGTGTGTTCTGATAACAATGAAAACTTATGTCGCTAGAGTTCAGGTTAGTATACATTCATTACTGAACTAATGTTTATTGAGAAATTACTGTGCATCAGGCATAATTCTAGTCACAGAAGGTAAAATGGAACAAAAGTAGAAAAAGGGGGCCTGTTCCTTTGGAGTTTATATTCTAACTAGAGGAGAAAAATAATTCTTAAAAATTCAGAGTGCATCAAATGGTAGAAAACTCCATGGAGAACATCTTAAAGGGGAAGGAGGATAACTCAAGGATGACTCCAAAAGTTGGGTCTAAGCATTTGGAAGGATGGAATTATCATTCTCTAAGTTGGAAGTCCCTAAGTCATTCCAAAGTTTTTGCAACCCCATGGACTGTAGCCCACCCGGCTCCTCTGTGCATGAAATTTCCTAGGCAAGAATATTGGAATGCTATTTCCTTCTCTAAGGGATCTTTTCAGCCCAGGGACTGAACCCACTTCTCCTGCATTGGCAGGTGGATTCTTTACCATTGAATCACCTGGAAGCCCAAATTGCCACCCTTTTTATTTAACTTATATGTGCAGAGTACATCATGCGAACTGCCAGACTGGATAAACCATAAGCCGGAAGCAAGACTTCCAGGAGAAATATCAATATCATTAACCTCAGGTGTGCTGACTCAAATAGAATACGAAGAAGAACTAAAGAGTTTCTTAATGAGGGTGAAAAAGGAAAGTGAATAAGCACACTTGAAACTCCTCATGCAGTTTCACTCATAAGATCATGGTGTCTGGTCCCTTCTTTTCGTGGCAAATAGAATAGGAAAAAGTGGAAGCAGTGACAGATAACATTTTTTTTGGCCCCAAAATCACTGTGGATGGTGATTGTAGCCATGAAACACTTGCTCCTTGAAAGGAAAGCTATGACAAGCCTAGATAGCATATAAAATGACCAACAAAGGTCATTTTAGTTAAAGTTATGGTTTTTTCAGTAGTCATGTATGGATGTGAGAGTTGGACCATAAAGAAGGCTAAACACCAAAGAATTGATGGTTTTGAACTGTGGTGTTGGTGAAGACTCTTGAGAGTCCCTTGGACTGCAAGGAGATAAAACCAGTCAATCCTAAAGGAAATCAACTCTGAATATTCATTGGAAGGACCACTGCTGAAGCTCCAATGCTTTGACCACCTGATGTGAAGAGCTGACTCATTAGAAAAGACCCTGATGCTGGGAAAGGCTGAAGGCAAAAGGAGTAGAGGGAGGCAGAGAGTTAGATGACTGAATGGCATCACCAAATCAACCGAGATGAGTTTGAACAATCTCCAGGAGATAATGGAGGACAGAGGATCCTGGCGTGCTACAGTCCATGAGGCTGCAAAGAGTCGGATACAATTTAGCAATTGAACAAACAACAAAGTTTGGAATACTTTTGTTGCTGCTGTGTTAGTCACTCAGTCGTGTCCGCCTCTTTGTGACCCCATGGGCTCACATGACCCCATGTAGCCCGCCAGGCTCCTTTGTCAATGGGATTC
The DNA here is from genome assembly GCA_006410615.1 of Neotragus moschatus. Lineage (NCBI taxonomy): Eukaryota > Metazoa > Chordata > Mammalia > Artiodactyla > Bovidae > Neotragus > Neotragus moschatus. The sequence goes on from SJYA01002076.1 coordinate 349,268, forward strand.
TCCAGGGAAGAATACTGGAGTTCTTAAGAAGAAGCAAATTTGGAATAGATAATGATCAAGAGTTTTGTTTTGGATTATAGCTTTTCAAAATCTACTAGGGACACAAGATCCTGAGCAGAGTTGGGTGCAAGTAAACGAGACTTCAGAGAGTGTTCTTGGATTGAGATATGCATTTGTGGGTTTTCAACCTTTACGTTTTATTTTTATTTATATTTATGTATTTAATTGAGGTATAATTGCTTTGCAATGCTGTGTTAGTTTCTGCTGTACAACATGAACTGCTATAATTATATATATATCACCTCCTTCTTGAGCCTCCCCCTTGAACCGCCCACTTCTCTAGGTCATCCCTCAGCTCAAGTTGAGCTCCCTGTGCTAGCCAGCTATCCCACTAGCTTTCTATTTTACACACGTGTGTGTGCGTGCATGTGTGCTCAGTCATGTCCAACTTTTTGCAGCTCCACAGTCTGGGAACTACCAGGCTCTTTTCTCCATGGAATTTTCCAGGCAAGAATAGTGGAGTGGTTTGCCATTTCCTCCTCTAGGGGATCTTCCCGACCCAGGGCTGGAANAGCTTTCTATTTTACACACGTGTGTGTGCGTGCATGTGTGCTCAGTCATGTCCAACTTTTTGCAGCTCCACAGTCTGGGAACTACCAGGCTCTTTTCTCCATGGAATTTTCCAGGCAAGAATAGTGGAGTGGTTTGCCATTTCCTCCTCTAGGGGATCTTCCCGACCCAGGGCTGGAACCCATGCCTCTTGCATCTCCTGCATTGGCAATCACGTTCTTCACCACTGTGCCCCCTGGGTAGTGTATACATGTCAGTGCTACTCTCTCAGTTCACCCTACCCTCTTTTCTCTGCTCACATGTCCACAAGTCCATTCCCTATATCTGCGTGTCTGTTCATGCCTTGCAAATAGGTTCATCAATACCATTTTCCTAGATTCCATGTATATGTATTGATATATGATATTTATTTTTCTCTTTCTGACCTACTTCACTCTGTATGACAGACTCTAGGTTCATCCTCATCACTCCAAATGACCCAGTTTCACACTTTTTCATGACTGAGTAATATTTCATTGTATATATGTACCACATCTTCTTTATCCATTCGTCTGTTGAGGGACATTTAAGTTGCTTCTCCATGGCATTTTAAATCATAAGGGTTGATGAGACGTGTGATATGAAAGAGTGTCAGTGAGTGAATGTAGAGAATAAGTAGAAAACAGATACAAAGAGTCATTGTACCAAGACTTGAAGTTTGACCATAATCCCATCAAAACTGTAAATCAACTAAAGCTTCAAAGAAGTAATAATTTGAAATTGCTGACTTCATTTAAAATATGTTACCAATGGGCCTCAGAGGTTACAATTTGGATGGAAGGCAGATAATTACATCATGAGGTCCAGATAAAAGACAGGTGGGGCAAGTAGAGATGGAGAAGAATTGCGGGGTTCAGGTGTTTGTTCTAAGGTAAAATCACAGGCCTGATGACTGACTGGATGTGCAGAGGATGTTGGGGGAAAGTAATCTGCAAATCATTTGGTGTTCCATGGACAGAGCCATTGTTATTTATAATTATTAATTTTATGTGTCAACCTGACTGGACTAAGCCATGCCCAGATAACTGGCAAAACATTTCTGGGTGTGTTTGCGAGAGTGTCTCTGGAAGAGATTAGCATTTGAATCAGTAAACTAAGCAAAGAACAAACATCACCCTCCCCAATATTGGTGAATATCATCCAATCCAATTTATTTACAGCCTGAAGAGAGCAAAAAGGTGAAAGAGGGGAGAATTCAGTCAGCTTGAGCTCATTTTCTCCTGCCCTTGGACATTGGAGCTCCTCATTCATGAGCTTTTGGTCTCAGACTTAGACTATTGGACACCCAATTTTCAGCCTTTGGACGCTGACTGAATTACACCACCAGCTTTTCTTGTTTTCTCCAGTCTGAAGAGGGCAGACTGTGGGACTTCCAAACCTTCAGTTCTATTCAGAACTCTCTTTATTCTATGAAGGTCTATTTCTCTGGAGAACCCTGACTAANCCAAGTGTTCATCAGCAGATAAATGGACAAAATGTGGTATATACAACACAATGGAATATTCTTCAGCTTTAAAAAAGAAACGACATTCTGATACATGCTACAACATAGATGAACCAGAGTCATAAGCTCATCACAAGAGAATGACTACTGTTTGTTTCCACCCATTTGAAGTAACATGGTTGATTCCAGGGACCGCGAGCACAAGGGGGTGGGGAGTTATTGTTTAATCAGTACAGTGTTTCAGTTTTGTAAGCAACAAACTTCTGGAGATGGATGAAAGTGACGGTCACACAACAATGTCAATGTACTTCATGACACTGAACTTAAAATGATTAAAAGGGTACGTTTATGTTACATATATTTCACATAATTTAGGCAAATACAGTATATCTGCAATGGTCTACATACTTCCTGTATAGTAAATGTTTAAACATGTATTTCTGGTATAATGAACATGGTCACATACACCTTCAGTATTATATATACCATTATATTCTAATGTTGAATATAAATTTACACGGGAAAGAGCTTACAAGGTAAACATGTAGGACTTACAAATACAATGTTTTATGTTTTATGCTTTCCAGGTGGCCTAATAATGCAGGAGACATAAGAGATACGGATTCAACCCCTGGGTCACGAAAATCCCCTGGAGAAGGGAATAGCAACCCACTCCAGTATTCTTGCCTGGAGATTCCCATGGACAGAAGAGCTTGGTGGGCTACAGTCCACAGGTTCACAAAGAGTTGGACAGAATTGAAGCTACTTAGCACGCACATGTATATACCTGTATACCTAATGGTATATATATATATATATATATATATATTTATTTTCACTGTATATATATATTATTTATAATATATAATGTATTGTGTAGTATTGTATATTGAATTATTATATATTACATATTATCATATATTGAATACATACATAACAAAAAAATATATATATAACCTATACACACACTATTTGCATACTTTTTTACCAGAGTTTTTATGAACACAAAATACACAAAAACTTCCCCAGGATTAGCACAGACCTTCTCCAAAAGTGTACACACCCACACATGCATAACTGCACATGCATCTCAACTGTGGCATTCATAAAATAGAGTTTTGTACACATGGAGTTACATATACATGTGATTTCCAACATTATCCACATATACTTGCATACTTATTCATTGCTGGACATGCACGTATGAATCCTCAGCATTGTTCACACACATATAATCATAGACAGATATAAACAGTCATGTACACATGTATCTCTATATGACCTTACATGTATAGAAACTCACAGGGATCTCTCTCTCTCATTATTTGCACACTCACACTAATGTCTACCATTATATATGTACACACATCTGCAGGGTTTTACACACACACACAGATGACTCATCTCACATACACACAGAAAAGCTGGGTCACAAGACCCAGCTTGTGATTTGTGGGATCGGCCTCAGTGTTTTATAATCGTAACTTGTGTATTATTAATTTTTTGTCCTGTGGTAAAGAGTTTTAATTTAATCGAAACCTTGGAGACTCAATAATTAAACCTGTCACACCATCCACAGTTTTATTGCTAATTAGTCATGGGGAGGTGCCATTGTCATGGGAGACAGGGTCCCTAAATTTAGCTAGTGGATATCACATTGATCACACACAGAAACAGCCTGGACTCTGGGGATCAGCTGCATGTCAGCCAGTGCGTTGTGGTTGAGTCCACCCTTCCCCTATTGAAGGGGGATGCTCCTGGAGTTGTCAGCAACAATCTGTGTGTTCACTGCACGTAGCCACCAAAAGAAACCTGCTGTTCTTAACCCCTTGAGGGCTCCACGATAGCAAGTCAGAGGGTGAGGGTTCTCTTGATCAGCTCTGAGCTGCCTGCCTGCCTGCCTGGCTGAGCTAGAGCTCATCTCCCCCAGAGAGACAGCTGCTTCTCTATCCAAAGCCACAGGCTCGCTCGCAACACTTTCCTTATGGCGTGGAGACAGGAAACCAACCAAGCATGTTTCTTTCTCTGTGTGCCAGGTCAGGTGCCTCTTCCTGCTCTCCTTCTATGAATAAATAAAGCAGGGCACAATGCTTTCTAGCACTCCTCCTGCCACATTCCTCTATATGCATATTCTGGTCCTGAAAACAGATCTGCTAAATGTCAATATTAATTATCACAGCCACAAAATTCCTCCTCACGCCCTTTCTTCTGTTTGGGCTCAGCCCTGAAGAGGCATCCTGCTGTACCTGAAAAGGAAGGGCCTTGGGAATTAGTAGACATAGATTCAGAACTCAGATTTGTCACTTAACTAAAATTATTATTTCTTTGTTGTTATTCTAGGTAGAATCTCACTGTCCTCAATTATTACCAAAAAAAAGGATGCTTTGGGTATAAAGCAGATTTCTACTGATTGTTCATTCTATTACTTTTCCTATCACAATGAGGTGTAGGAATTGCCTTCTTTGTGGTTCTTTTATCTGTTTCTTCCTGATAAGATGGAGAAACTCGATTCTATGCCCTGACTGCATTTAGTAGTTGAAAGAAGCTTTTAGTGAATAAGATCACTGGCCAAAGTGACAACATCTGAGCCAGGAATAATAGTTCAGAATCATATTATTAAGTGTTGCAGATCCCTTGCTTTATCTTGTAGGTAATAAATACACAGTTAGTAAAGGTGTTTAAAATGAAGTATTTCTTAGTACCAATGATACATTAACATTGGAGAGGGAATAGATCGTTCATGCTATTTTCTCTTGATCCTGGATACTGGAAGCATCAGGAGTGGAAGCCAAGGATGATTGGAAGGGCACTGAAGTGAGAGGTAGGCTGGAAAGCTGAAAGTAGCATTAGTTTGTCCTTGTATTTTCTCCTTTAATATTCTTTGGCAGTCTCCCCTGCTCAGAGGATCTGGTGTAGTAGTGCATGAACTGGGTACTCAAAAGTTTCATCATGCTTTCCATCCATGGCAGTGAGCACAGTCCCTCCTACAGAAGTTGCCTTTCAGGGAGCTGCTCTCTCACCTTTTGATAAAAACTTATTAATGCTTCTCTATAAATGATTGACACTTGACGGATAATAAATATCCTGTGTCAGTCACTACTCTAAGCACTGGTTCTAAATCAGTTCTTATTGTTGTTCGGTTGCTAAGTCGAGTCCAACTCTTTGCAACCCCATGGACTGAAGCATGCCAGGCTTCCCCGTTGTTCACTATCACCCATTCAAATTCATGTCCAGTGAGTCGGTGATGCCATTCAACCATCTCGTCCCCTTCTCCTCCTGCCCTCTATCTTTCCAAGTGTCAGGGTCTTCTCCAATGAGCCAGCTCTTCACATCAGGTGGCCAAAGTATTGGAGATTCAGCTTCAGCATCAGTCCTTCTAATGAATATTCCGGTTGATTTTCCTTAGTATTGACTGGCTTAATCTCCTTGCAGTTTATAGGCATCTCTATAGAGTCTTAACAAGGTCATTAAGATTCCTGACCTTAGGGGGCTTTCATTCTAGTTAAAGAATAGTAGTATTTAGACAAATAAATGAACAACATAATTCCAGAGAGTTGTTAAGTTGCTACTAAGAAATTAAGTAGTAGAATGAGTAGGTGAAATTGAGAGGCAATCAGGGACTGGGATTTACAGTCTTGTATGTGCGTGCATGTGTGTGTGTGTGTGTGTGCATGCACTCAGTTGTGTCCGACTCTTTCTGACCCTATGGACTGCAGCCTGCCAAGCTCCTCCACCCATGGAATCTCCCAGGGACTGAACCCTCATTTACTACATCTCCTACATTGGTAGGTTGGGTTCTTTACCACTAGTGCCACCTAGGAAGCCCTCTAATCTTGTGCTATTCTGTGCTTAGTCATGTCCAACTCTTTGCAACCCCATAGACTGTAGCCTGCCAGGCTTCTCTGTCCGTGGGGATTCTCCAGGCAAGAATACTGGAGTGGGTTGCCATGTTCTCCTCCAGGGGAACTTCCAAACTCGGGAACTGAATCAGGGTCTCCTGCATTACAGGCAGATTCTTTATCAGCTAAACTACCCAGGAAGCTCAGTCTTATAGTCTTGTAGTCCATAGCAATAATATTAATTATATTCTAAATGACACAGAAATCCACGGAGGATATAAGCAGACTATTGACGTCAACTGATTTGCATTTTAAATTACCTGAAGAGTGACTCTATGGAACACTGAGAATAAGGGGGTAGTATTATATATAACAAAAAGCAGGGCAGCTTTTTAACAAAGCACATTAATTCAGAGAAACACATTTCCTAACAGTGATATATATGATAGAGTGAGATATCTATGGATTAAACATTTGGAAGCAAAAAGGCCTCTTAGACACACAGGAAGAGTATTGTTACTGAAAGTCAGGGTCCTGTTGCTCACTGCTCAAAAGTCAATAAAGTGATGATGTTGATGGAAAAGAAAGTTTGCTTTATTTCAGAGGCCAGCAACTAGTGTGGGATGGGACAGGGAGGGCAGACTCCTGTCCAAAGGCTGATTTCCCTCCTCTGACAATCAGTGAGCAAGATCTTTTACAGGTGAAGAGTGGGGGTTACGAGCAGGGGGTTACGAGCAGAAACAGTCAGCTCAGATGCTCATCTTGAAATCGGTCATGCGGTGGTCTGATCAGCATCATCTTGATTATTTTAAGTACAATTAATCTTCAGTTCCAGGATCAGTTTGTTCCTATTTCTTTGAGGCCAGTTCTCAGAATTATAGCAGCTTATGTCATGGCTACAGGCTGGTCATCATGTAGTTAACTTCTTACATTTGGTAGGGATTTTAGTATTTAAAAGTCAGCTCACAGGATATGGCTCAGAATGTTATCTATAAGCCCTTAAGGAGAAAATGGTCCTTGACTATGCTTAATGATTAAACTATTATTATTTAGTCTTGCTGGACTGTTTTCCTTTTTTTCTCCATTTCCTCACTGCTCTGATTAAATTTATTCTTTGGCTAAAGTTTTTCCACAGATAAAAGGCAGGCTGAGGATGTGGCAGGGAAGGACCATAGGGCCTTGCTGTGTTTCAGTGTGAAACAGTCAAATCTCCCCTAAGCCCGCTTCTCAGAGGAGCCCTACACAAAGGAGATGCAGAAATGCATCCTTTCCCGAGACCACGCTGCTCACCTCCAGAGAAGGTCCTCTTCTCCAACTTCCACTACAGAGTTCTATCACACGACTGTCCCAAGGGAGGTGGTCCACTGGGATACACAGTAAACTATCATTTTCCTTTGGCTACTGTGTTTCCCTTCATTTGTTAACAGTGTATATTTCACTCATGTATCAAGAGATAAGAAAAAGAAATTGGATGACTGTTGAAGTAAGAGTAAGGGACATTTAGTAAGTGCAGTTTGTCTTAGAAGGTGGTAGAGAGCACATTATAAAAAGATTTGAAGAGCTGTTAAAGATTTCACTCATTTTTAAGTTAACTGACTCATTCATTCATTCTGAAGTTATATACTGTGATTTTACTCTGGGTTGAACACACATGAACAATGGGGACTCAGAGATGAAAATGACACGGTCCTTACTCTTGTGAAGGCTGTACTTTAGTGGAAAGATGTGCAGTAAAGATAAACCTTACCTGAAGAAAGATTTGGGACTTTGTCCATGGCTTCTGGGTGTTAACTTCTAGACCCTCATAATATTCTGCCCAATAAGAGATTCTGTTTACATGGAGACCTTTGGCCCGTGCCAGATAGCCTAGGGCAACAGTGTGATTTATAGGTATCAGTTCTACCCTTGAAGAGACAAGAGACTAAAGTCAGTCATGCAGGTGGTCATCTTGGTCTATGAAGCTGACCTCCAGTAAAAACTCTGGACCTCAAGGCTTGGCTAATCCTCTCTGGCAATACTCTGGGCTGGGAGAAGAAAATGCTGTCTACCTGACTTGCCTGGGAAAGGACAACTCGAAGCTGACACCTGGAACTCTTCTGTACACTGTGCCATGTGCTTTATCCCATTGCTTGTTTTAATTTGTATCCTTTTGTTGAAATAAACCATAACTCTGAATATAGTGACTTTCCTTAGTTATGTAAATCCTTTTAGCAAATCATTGAGTTTGAGGGTGGTTTTGGAGAGTGACTGAACTCTCAGAACAGACTTAAGTGGTTGATTACAGGGCAGTTATTCATAGAGCAAAAGACACATACTATAGGGTCTAGAAAGTCACATAACCTATCCTTTGTGGTTCAGGGAAATTTATTAGAACAAAAATATAAAGTGAATCTTAAATATGGGTAAGAAAGGGGAAAAGTTATTCCAGGAAGTGAAAAAGTCAAAATTGATGTGGGGGAAGGGCATGGAAAACGAGGGAATTTCAAGCGGTTNGAGCAAAAGACACATACTATAGGGTCTAGAAAGTCACATAACCTATCCTTTGTGGTTCAGGGAAATTTATTAGAACAAAAATATAAAGTGAATCTTAAATATGGGTAAGAAAGGGGAAAAGTTATTCCAGGAAGTGAAAAAGTCAAAATTGATGTGGGGGAAGGGCATGGAAAACGAGGGAATTTCAAGCGGTTCTATATAATATGTAAGCTGATATTGGGTATAGAAAAGATGATTCAAGAATAAGAGACAGCAATAGTAAGGCTCTTAAACATATTTTGCCACATAACTACAGGAAGTTTTTCTATGATATTAAGAATGGAAGTGGCATAGTGATACTGCCTCCTAGCTAGATGATTATTAGCAGCATTGGAGGGTAAATAAATGCTTGAGACAAGGAGATTATTCCAGAGGACACGACAATATTTTAGGCTAGAATGATGAAGTCTTGGATAAGGGTCACGGGTATAGAAGGGAGGCAAGGATTCAAGAAAGATTTATGTTAAGGAAGCAACACATCTGAAATTCTGATGAATTAGAGTTGGAGAAATTTTTAGAAGGCTAAGTCTAGGATGAAATCCAGATGTTTGGTTATTAGTGATAGCCATAACATTTCCTAAAATAGAAATGTAGGAATAAAAGCATGTTTATGGGCAAAAGGAAATTCAGCTTTAGAAGTTTTGATTTTTTTAGCACCAGTGGGATCCAAAGTGGAAATGTGTAATGGCACCTGAATACAAGAATGAGGAAGCCAGACAAGTGGCCTAATGGGCAAAGGGATTTGGCTTCAAAAAGTATGAATTTTATTATTTCAAAGATATAATGAAATAATGGACCTTCAGTATTACACATCCAACATCTCTGTCAAAAATGGCTGTGGAGTGAATAGAGTGCAGTTATTTGAAAAGTGTGGTATATTGTCATGGCTGATGATGAGGCAGATCTCAACTACAACTAACAATGAAACTAGCAGATTTTTTTTTTTAATTCTGTTCACAAGGCACCAGATGATAAAACAAGAATGACTCAGGGAAGATTTATCCTCATAACTAGCAAAGTAAAATTCACACTGCAGTCTGTGTTGTTGCTGGTATATGGCTGTTATCTTACATCCTGACCTATCTCTCTGATAACTAATGAATTTTACCCTTAATGTTCTAGCAAATTCCCAATTAAGGAGAGAGTGTACTATGGGGAAGAAATCTGTACTGGTGGGTCTTCAATGAACAGCTCTTACTGATTGAATGATTTAATCTAAAAACCTTCTCATGCCATGAATTCTACTCTTTCAGTCTATGATTTGACTATGGGCATCGTTGCTTTTGTTATCCAATTATGTTTTGTATACTTGTGGTTCAGCTGAACTTAACATGTGACTCCATTTAATTCTTGCAATTCAATGCCCAAACGCTTTCTTAAACCCTGCTGTACAATTCCAAACCCAGTCTGGACAACTCACAAAAGCCTTAATCTTTATGTGGTGGAGTTAGGATGGTAGTTCTAGCACATACTTCCTATGTGACCTGTACCCTTACTAAATATGGGGTTGACCAAAAAGTTCCTTCAGGTTTTTCTGTAAAACATTATGGAAAAACCCGAATGAACTTTTTGACCAACTCAATGCTTATCAGCTAAAAGAAATTCAAGCCAAAATAATTATTGAGATCTCTTCTAATCTGTCATCCTATGAGTCAAGGAAAGAAGAAGTAATGCTGGAGCCAATCTGTGAAAGAGAAATCGAACTTCATCAGAAAGAAAAGGGATACAATGATTTTGAAAGGAGGAGCATCAGGTTGATGGAATGTAAGCAACAATACATGACTTATAGGTGAGAGACAGTGGGACTGGATGATTGAACCTAAATAAAGGGTGAAGGAGAGATGAATGGAGACATGAGAGACTTGGCATTGGAACAATAATGTTGCCAAAGACACAAATAGGTACCAGAATTCCCACACCAAGGCATGGTCAACAGTCTAAGATGTCAAGGCTGAGAACTGCACAAAAGACTAAAGAGAGGCCTCCCAAGATATTTCACACCAAGTACTCTTGCAGTCAAATAAGCTCAGGAAACAGGCATTCCTTATCTCCCTCCTGAAAATGTAGAATGTAGTTTAACATTTTAAAGACGTAAAGAATTTCTGCTGTGAGAAAACCATCAACTTTGTTTAGCTCAGCATTTCCCATTTCCCCAGTTATTCAGCCTTGGAATACTCTGTATTTGCATTCCATGAATGATCACACTCAGACTTGTGCTGGCGTAGTGCAGTCGAGAGCATTATCTAAGGCTTAGAGTCAAGGTCATCAGAAATGTTGAAAGGCAGAGTATGGGCTCAGGTGTGAGGGTGGAGAAGGGTCATTGTCTAGCTGTTCGGGGCTTTCTCTCAAAGGCAAACCTTTTAAGAGGGGAACCCATCCAAGTGGGTTTCTTCCAAAAAAAAAAAAGATTTGATTCTAAATCCTCATTCCCTTTATCTTCCCAGTTAGGGAAGTAGTGACAGTTTAGGAGCCCATAGATAAAAAGAAAGTGGCATCAGCTGTTTAAAGAAAAGGCATGTTGAGTTTAAAGCGGCAGGTGGAGGCCAGACAAACACATCTCAAGCCAACTTAGGTAGCCCAAGAAGAGAAGCTGTTTTTCCAAAGTTATAAAGTTTGCTGGCCTTTCTCTGTGCAATGCACCAACATAACAGGTTTGACTCACCAGGAGATGACGCATATAGCACAGAGAGTTTGAAAAAGCACTGCTTAACCTTGCTAAGAAATGCTGATTTTAAGAACAGCTGGAATATTGCTTTTTGATCCTCGACCATCAGCCCAGCAAGGACAAGAGATGTTTCGATGAAGAACAAAAAAATAAAATAAAATAAAAATACTTCATGGGACAAATAAATCTAGTGAATATTGACAGCATTGGGGAAAACAACTTGACTAAAAATAATTCTTTTGTGGGGAGGTAAAGGTGGCACCATCACTGCAGGAATCTGGAGATGCATATTGTATGAAGAGACCATTTCAAAGTGTCTTTTTCCATTGACATTTTAAAGAAATATTTTTAACTTGCTCTTGTAGAATCTAGTATTCATGCTTCATCATCAACCACTGAAACAACAGGTTGAAGTTGAACATTATCAATCTGGTGACTCAAATATGGATAGGGACTACTTCTGTTGGCTGCATGAAGCAAATGTGGTTATAAACAAACAGATAATAATGAAATTTGTGAGCAGATAGTGAACTAATTACTGGGGAGGGGGAAGTGGAGCTTGAAAAAGATGCTGCCATAGATTTATTGAAACTCTACAATGTGTAAACTTCCTGGACAGACTCAAATGTAATAATTTGGTAGAGAATTTAATTTCTATACTTTGAGTTCAAACAAGGGGTGGGAATTCATTGAATGAAGTACAGAAGAATCCCATATAACCCAAGGGCAGAAAACAAAGTATAAGCCAGCTTAAGAACTGGAAAATTACTAGGAACAAAATCAACAGCTCTATATAGTCTCAGTCTCTCTATGCACTTAGTCTATAGTCTTTGTTCTCCTGTAACACTGGTTGGCACAGAATTTAGCCTCGTAATGGTACTGATTCCAGTCTTGGCTTCACATAAATTGTTATGTCAGGGGAGAATGTGCCACAGTCTCTCAGTTTAAGTTCTCTCTTAAGAGAAAATCCAATGATTGGTGGACAAAAAATAGACTGGAGGACTTTGGTCTAGCAGTCTCTCCTCCAGAGGGTGAGGACTTTAGTCTAGCAGTCTCTCCTCCAGAGGGCAAGGACTTAACTTGCATGTGTGCCTATATAGGATACGGGTGCTTGGTCCTTCTTTGTACTATGGAAGGGCTAGGTTTTTAAGAGATGTGGATGAGCTAGACCATTGAATATGTCTAGTTTACTTAACCTTGGAAAACATGTTTAGATGAGACAAGGCAAAAAAATGGCAAGGAGATATATGCTAATTGCTAAATAACAGATAACGTCCTCTGGGATGCAGATGTGAATTTAATCTTGGATTTGGAAAGGAAAACTCAAATACAGATGGAAAAAGTAATAGAGCATTTTGGACAGAAAAAATGGTATCTGGTCATATAGATGATAGTCCATCAAGAATCTTAATGGAAGGGTGGTTCATTTAATTAAAAATATTTTTGGAGAAGTTTCTTTGTTCCACACAATATATGAATATCACATTTGTTTGAAATATTTATTGAGCATCTACTATGTGTTAGGCATCATTCTAGGTGCTAGAAATGCAGGAGCAAAACAAAGCCTTTTTCTCCAAAGTCTTATATTTTAGTAAAGGAAGACAGAATGAAATAATTTTCCAGGTGCTGCTGAGTGGTAGATAATGATTAGTTAATAAACAATTAACATAAGTATGAATAAACAGTTTTACTTCCTCCATGAAGCTGGAACCTTAATTATTTTTGGAAATCTGGGTTTATATCTTCACTTTATTTTTATAGATTAGACAGGATGACATTTTCTGAAAATTCTAGTAAGAAAAATTAAAAAAAACCACACCTTTTAATAATCTTGTTAGGGTCACGACTATTTCTTCTCTCTGTCAAACCAAACACTGTCATCAGAAGAATAAGTTTCAAGTACCTAACTCTCTGTAGTGTCTACAGTCACGTGTGTGTCTCTCAACTACTTGTTGTGGCCTGGGAGATTTTGCTAGCTCATCCAATTTTACTAAATCCTCTAAATGCTGGAGTACTCCACAATTCAGTCCTGGGGCCCCCTCTAACTTCTAGTTACATTTTCCCCATATGTAATTTCATTCAGTTTGAGGGTTTTTAATAATGTCTTGATGTTGCTGACCAAAACTTCTTACCTGTTCTTTTATGTCACTCTCATGTATCCTTTAACTCTATTACTTTTGGGACATCTTAAACATGGGTCCCAAATTGTACTCTTGGGGTAGGTACCATATCTGTTTCATCATTTTTTTTTCCTCCCAGCATAAATAAGTGGTCACATTTTCCACCCTAATAGCTTGGCAAAATGAAGGATATAGCCTTGGTTTCTACTCTATGTGATCTTTTTTCCCACCACCAATCCATTTGGAAGTCTTGTTTCTTATACCTTCAAAGTATAGCTTGAATTCATCCATTGCTATCCAACATTAATGCCCCATCCTATGCAAAGCCACAGTCATTTCTGAAATGGAATATTGCTACAACTCTCTAATTGTTCCCTCTGACTGATGACAGAGGAATCATCAGGTCATATCATTTCTGTATTTTCAATTTGCCATCAGTTTCCTATGACACTCAGAATGAAATCCAAATCCTTTACCCAGGTTTACAAAGACTGACAGCATTTCTGTTAGGTACACAGTATTGATCAGAAAGGAACATTACTGTATTGGACAATGGAAACACATCAACATGAGTTAGGAGAAAAAAACACAAAGTAGGTTCATAGGAAAATGGACTCTTCTGCAACCTGTTGTAAAAGAGCTAAAAACTAATAATGGAATTGCAGAATGTTTACATTCCTCTCACCACAGAGTGCAGATTGACCAATTAAATCTGGGTTATCTGCAAAGGTTGAACTGCTCATGCTCCACATCTCGTTGCCTTGGTGATGGAGTACCTGCATAATGATATTTCTGCAAGAAAGAGAAAGGCCACATGCAAATTTGAGGTGGATCAAAACATGGTCTATTTAACTACACTTTAGAGGAAGATATATGGAAAAGTTCACTGAGGTTCTGCATCCAAAAATATAGATAAAGAGGAAAATAATGTAATTCATAGATTAACCGGGGCTTTAACAGCACTACCACTGACCTTAGTCATAGGTACTACATACAAACTAAAAATTTTGAGCATCTCTGTTGCAATTCTATTCCTTTCTGATCTACTACTAAATGAAATTAAACCTTGGGAAACAGTACCGAAGCTTGTATATCTTTGTTTATGAGCTTGTATATCTTTCCGATTTCACTGCTTACCCTTTTCAGGATAACAATATCATGTTTTGTTCAAAGCAGGCCACTACTTAATATAAAAAGGGCTGCTATTAAAATTACATTAAGACAACAGGTACAAAATTGGATCATCCTGGGGAAAACAGGATACACATATGGTCCCCCGATTATTCTTCACTTTGGTTACTATGCTTCAAGCACACTCACTTTCATCTGATTCTTCAGACATATATTCATTCCTATCTTGGGAACTTGCAGCAATGGTTCCATTCTCTTTGAACACTCTTCTTCCAGACTGTACACTGAAAGAAGCTTTTTGACATTTATGCCTCAGTTTAAAGTCACCTTCAAAGAAGGCCCTCACTTTAGTTTCCGTGCCTGCATGCTAAGTCCATTCAGTCTTCTGACTCTTTGTGACTCTATGAACTGTAGCCCACCAGACTCCTCTGTCCATGGGATTCTCCAGACAAGAATACTGAGGTGGGTTGCCATGACCTCTTCCAGGGGATATTCCTGACCCAGGGATCGAGTCTGCATATCCTATAACTCCTGTTTTGCAGGCGGATTCTTTACCATTGAGCCACTGGAGAAGCCCTTACTTTATCCCAAACTAAAATATCTTGAGTCATTCTTCACATCAATTTTTCTGTGATAGGCTTATCATATATTGATTTTTTTCATATTTCTTTTCTAGTTTGGTGAATATATCTCCAAACTATGAATGAATTCCTTAAGGGAACGGTCCCACAAGGGTAAGGTCCAAGCTACCAGAACATTAGGCTCTTAATTAATGTTTTTAGGATTAATGAATGAATAAATAAAACCAAGTAGATGTCCGGTTGAGTTATACTTAAAATAATAATTTTTAATTGGTTCATGATTCTTAGGTTTAGTACTCATACATCAATTTATGCTACAAATCTCCATTCCTTTCTTGGTTTTTGATATCACCCAGTATTTTGTCATTGTTGTTGTTGTTTATATTTTCCCTGAATTTATCTTAAGTATTTGTCTCCAAGGAAGAACATGTTTTTCATCTTTTTCATACCTTGCATGTTTTTTACTTTCCTCCCTGAAGAAATAAAGCTTAGTTGAGTATAAAAACTCAGTAGGGGTTCATTGTCTTCTTTTCTCTCCTTTTCTTGTTTTTATTAATTTTTAAATTAATTTTTACTGAAGGATAGTTTCTTTTCAAAGTGTTCCATTGTCTTTGGAATTTAAATTTATGGAGATAAAGGCTTCATTCTTCAGTAAACTCAGTTTTTATTCCATGGTGTATACTTCTCCCCATTCTCATTCTCATTCCCCAATCTGAGCGGTTGCAGGTAAATGTCTGTATTCTTGACCTTCAATATAATCTTGTTTAGACTATTCCTAGGTGTTTGTCTTGGTTTTGGCTGCTGCAACAGGAAACCATTTAAGCTGCTGTGACTAATAAGCAACGCGATTTTACTTCTCAGAGTTCTGTAGGCTGGGAAGTCCAAGGTCAAGGTGCCAGTAGATTTGGTGTCTGATGAGGGCCTGCTTCCTGCTCCATATCTCCCATGGATGCATCAATGGCAGAAAGGATAAGGGAGCTCTCTCCACTTCTTGTAACAGGGCACCATCCCACTCATGTGGGATCTGTCCTCATGATTTCCTTACCCTCCTCAAACCTCGTCTCCTAAATCACACTTGGGGGTAGGATTTTGACATCTCAATTGAGAGAAAGGAGCATAGCCATTCAGTCTACAGCAGTATTGCTTATTTTAAATTATTCTCTAGGGTACCTGTGATTTAGATAGTCCTTTTCAGCTCAGAAAAAATCTATTCTACTCTATCATTTAAATTTTTTGTGAATGTCTTATGTTCTTTTTTGAAACACACATTTTTCATCTACTGAGAATCTATTTTTTCCTCCATTACTACACCTTCGTTTTCTCAGTGCCGTTTTTCTTATATTTACTTATGTATTTAGTATCTGACTCCTTTATTTTGTGGGAGCTCCATAAGCTTGCTCTTCACACTATTATTTTCCTGTAGTGTTGATTCTGGACCTTCCATTTCCAATGCTCATTTTAATCTTGTAAGTGAATTTTAATCCTCTTTGTATTTCCTTTGTGTAAAACTCTCTCCTGTTTTATTATCTCCTGTGTTTAAACTAGGTTCTTTACTATAAATATCACATCATATTGTCCAAATCTTCATTCTTTTATTCAAATTTTATTATTGTTAGCAGAAATACTTAAATATATATGATGATGCTTTGTACAGTAAATATTTTTCAAACTATGTCCTTTATTTGCTTCTCAGTGCTACCACAACTTCTTTGAACACAGTGTATTCCAACCTGGAATATCAACCAAAAAAACTACAATGATAGTAACAGAAATTAGAGTAGGGATACAAAGAAACTGGAATAAAGGAGAAAGAAGAAAGACCAATGACTTGGAAACCTCTGAATTTACAGATTTACTTTTAAGCATTTAGAAGCACTGTGGAGATCTTTAAAACCTCTTTTCAAATGATGTCACTGGTTAAATATGACTGAAAAGCATGCAATGAAAGCAGGAAAAATGGAGCAGAAGCTCCACAGTTTCTGGAATTGTGGAGGACCACAAGAAGTGAAAGCCATTGCAGATTCTTCCAAGAGTTATCCAAAATCAAGTTTATTGAGTTGGAGCAGAGTTCTTTGTTCCTGGTGGCCTCAACCATACCGGGAAAGAAGAAGATGAGGTCATATTCGAAATAGGGTGGGAGTGAGATGGATAGTTGGGGATCAAGACAATCTCCTGTGGACTGCTGTTTCCAGGAAGTTCAGGTAAGGCAGCACTTTAATTTTCATTTCAAGGAAACATTCATTAATTGATAATCGATGCACTTTGCCCTGAATATTTTTTACTCCAGCTTAAAGTGCTTCACAATAGACATCATACCTTAATATCTATGGATGAGATTTAAAAGTAATTTTATCCATCTCCCCAATAGCTTTCCAATAGCTACAGGTAAGTTTAATATCTACTACATAATTTGTTATAACTCTTAGTGGTCATAATTCAGGTTATACAAACTCTCTTGTTTATTTTGTTAAATAATTCATCCAAATGATGTTCATTCAACAAAAAAATGTGATGTGATGAGTTGTTGCTATCAGAGAACTTCTGTGCTAAGTGCCTTGGAAACACAAACAGAGATTCTTGTTTTCCGAGAGTTCAGAGCCTATTAAAGACGGAACAAGCATAATAGTACAGGACAATGTGTGACTCTCAGATTACAAGTAACACTTCCCATGCAACAACTGTACTCATCCTATATCCCATACAACAATTTGTGCAGTTTCCAGAATACAACTGGCCTCTATAAATAGTGGCAGACTTTTATCTTTTTGTTTTTGCCTGAGGAATTCATGTCAGCTCTTTTAAGGTTAGAAGATGGATTTTGTATTAATATTTTTACTTTTTCCAAACTAGCAAAGGGTATGAACAGGATTACTTATTAGGTACCTGCTTATAGATTCACTGATCTTGCAGCATAGGGGGATTTTCTAGAGATCATTCCTACAGCATTGGAGGTCCTCTAAAAAGTCTGTGGGTTAATACACCAATGAACATGAGTTACGCATCTTGAAAATATGATTAAATATCTTGCCTTTGCTATTTTAAAATGGTAAGCTTCATGTGAAAGTTTAAATCATATGGTGGGAAAAGGAGAAAATACATGAAATGATTGTCTTTGATATATGAGATCTAAACATCGCATTTAGATAAAAGGCTTGATGTTTCTGCTATTGCTAATTGTAAGGATGGTTACTGGGATGGTTTTGACAGCAGGGATGATGAATCAGGTGACGGCAACCATGATGATGTGATGTTAGTACGGTGCTAGAGCTAAGATGAATGACTCGGGTGTAGCAACGTGAGCAGTGATGAGGTGCTGCTGATGGAAGATACTGGTGGTGTGGCAAGGATGATTGTGATAAGGCTACTGATGAAGCGATTACATAATGACAGAGACATTGTAAAGGGGCCTTCAATAGCTGATGACAATGAGAATGAGGAAGGTGATGGATGCAGGGAATGCGAAGCCAGGACTTAGACATGGAGAGACAGAGTGGGCTGGACCATCTATGTCCTCTTTTTAACCAGTAGAAAAAAAAATAATGCATAGAGAAATATAGTCAATGCACTGAGCACAAATAAATACTTGGGACTTTTGTATAGTTCTTGAATCTAAAAAGGAATAAAGTGGATTGCTAAACAAGAAGTTTGTGCACTGAGAATGGAAATTAATTTGCGATGAACGTACAAACAAGCCATTTGTTTCACGTTTGCAATTTTGAACAACGATCCTTTGCACAAAGAAGTTCAGAAATTTAGAGAGGCCTGTAGTTAATTTAGCTATGTTAATTTAACTAACCCTCCAACTTTTTAGCTGAATTGATAAACTGAAAGAAAGTGACATACTCTTGTTACCGAAAGTCGGGGTCCACCTGCTCACAACCCCAAAGCAAATTAAGTGGTCAGGTTGGTGGAAAGGAAAGTTCGCTTTGTTTAAGATGCCAGCAACTAGTGGGGAGGGCAGATATCTGTCCAAACATTGACTTCCCCTACTGACACCAGGGGAGCCAGAGGTCTTATAGACAGAAGAGGGCTCCTACATGCAGAAATAGCACAGTCATCTCTGGCAGTCATCTTAAAATTGGTCATTGGTGCTCTGACCAGCTTCATCTTGATTGTTTCAAATGTAGTTAATCTTCAGTTCCAGGGTTGGTTTGTTTGCATTTCTTTGAGGCCAATTATAGCACCTTATGTAGCGGGAATAGTCTGGTGGTCATGTAGCTAACTTTTCCATCTAGGGTTTTAGTATCTGTAAGACAGCTCACAGGATATGGCTCAGAATATTATCTATAGTCCTTGAGAAAGAAGTAAAGGTCCTTGACTATGTTTGCTGCTGCTGAGTTGCTTCAGTCATGTTCGACTCTGTGTGATCCCATAGATGGCAGCTCACCAGGCTTCCCCGTCCCTGGGATTCTCCAGGCAAGAACACTGGAGTGGGTTGCCATTGCCTTCTCCAATGCGTGAAAGTGAAAAGGGAAGGTGAGGACGCTCAGTCAGTACATTGTTATTATTTGGTCTCCTGTGACTGTTTTCCTTTGTTTTTGCATGTTCTCACTTCTCTGACTAAACTCATCCATTGACAAGTTTTCCACAGACAAAAGGCAGAGGCGGAGGACGTGGACGGGTGGCAAGGACCATGAAGTTTGCTCTGTTTCACATTTACATCCATCATAATCTTAAGCCATTGTTTTTGTAAACTAGAGGAAGTTATAGATAATTACCTTAAGAGTTCATTCAATGTGTAAAAAAAGATATCACAACTTCTTGAGCACCCAACTGTCACTTGAAACTGTTCAAGGGCTATAAGAAATAAAAATGCATATTGAGAGAGACCAACAATGTAAGTACAGAGTCAACTTCTTCACTAAACTTCCTTTCTTGAGAAACTACTGGCATTACTGAATGAGTCTTGATTGAATGATGACTCTGCCCCCAGCACTTCTGTAGGCACTTAAGAAATAAAGACACGAGTGTAAAAGAATTCCTTAAAAGAGGTGAGATATATTTGAGGAAAAGAAACAAGACACATACTATATATCATAATGAAAGTGCTTTGGATTAAGAATCAAATAAAATGGGTTTTTCTTTTGGTTCTTACCAATCATGAGGATGTTTGTTTATAACAATTCCTCAGTTTTCTTATTTAGACAATGCATATAAAAATACTTGCCCTGCTTGGACCTGAAGTTAGACCAATTTCAAGTAAGATTACATATGAGCAAATTCTTTATATATTTTAAAACACTGCAATCTTTAGGAACTATTGATAGAAAGTAGTCTGCCTGAAATGCAGGACACCCAGGTTCGAATGCAGGATTGGGAGGATCCACTGGAGAAGGGAATGGCAACCCACTCCAGTATTCTTGCCTGGGAAATCCAATGGATAGAGGAATATGGTGGGCTAGAGTTCATGGGGTTGCAAAGAGTTGGATACAATTAAGCGACTAACACACATGATGATAAAAAGTAATTCTTCTTCCCCCAACTTCAACCTTATGCAGAATCATTTTCTTTTAAATCAAGTCTTTGTCTCCTTTTACCACTATATTCTTTCCTCTACTGGGAAGTTGTGGAAGTATGAATATGAGTATGAAGTTACTCATAAATTTGGGGGGAATAAGTTTGTCTGGTCAGATCAGCTCTGCCCTTTGTTTTTAGAGCAAATATTCACAAAGAACATGAGTTTACCACTTCATGCCGTGACTTCTACCTGGGAAAGTTGGACATGTCTCCCTCAGTTTAGCGCTAACTAGGACTGGACACAGAGGTGTCCACCTCTTAGATTGAGTGCTAACAAGACTACTTGCCATCAGAGTAAAGCCACATACTTGGGCTCAGCCTTTGTCAGTTGTGAACATGCTACTTGGGCATTCATATTTAATTTTTGATGTTATCCTGATTTTTGATTGTAGAAAAATCCAAGAATTCACTATGAGTTACATTTTAATTAATATATTATAAGCTATGTTTCTTAATCCAAATAATTCTGCTTATATTTTATCTAAAATACATTGTATAATTGTACAGTGTAGGTATCATCCCCTTCGTACGGAATTATCCAATAGATTCAGATGGTGCTCTTTTCTGTAGGAGATGAGTGGTAATATTTGTGTCATGTATTAGCTATTATAGCAGTTACACTATGTTAGGGTACTGAAAAAAAATTGCTCTCAAATATATTTCCTTGACTCTATCTATGCAAATTAGAACATTATGCAAGACATGTACAGCCCGATTATCAAATTTGGAGATCTTTGAGCTTAAAAGAAGTTCATTGTCCTTCTAAAAAGACCCTTCTTCCCCACCAGTTAAGGTCTGATCACTATCCTAAAGCAGGTTCCTGACCTCCCTATTGTGTGTCCCAATGACCCTGATGATCTGCAAAGTGGGCCAGGATCCTTTGGAAAGATATTACTAGGGACACAATTAAAGTCAAAGCAATAAAACCAATATAACTGCATTACTTTCATGTTTCAAGAATAGGTCTGGGGAAACAGAGATAAATAAGCCATGGAATTGACCCCAATGAATCCACCAGCCCGAAATATGAGGGCAAAGGGCAGCAAATTATTATAGTTGTTTTAATAAATACAATGATAACTATGAAGAAGCTACACGGGGCACATCACAAAGAACAATTGATCCAAAAGGGTCCGTACGTTGGGCAGAAGAAAAAGAAGTCATTAGAAATCAATGTAATAATAAGTGCAGATTCTTGCACTGGATAAAACAATATGCTATTTTTAGAGTCACATATAATTTGGTATTGCTAAAATATAAAGAGAAAGACAATGGATTTGGAAAGAAAATAAGGGTCCATGTTATGAAAGGCTTTTTCTGCAATACTAAAAAACTTGAAATTTATTCCATAATGGTGTAATGTCCAATGAGTAATTTTTTAAAATAGGATTGATGTTATATTTCCAGTTTAGAAAGATCATAGTTAAGGTAGCATAGTGAATGGCTTGACTGGGGCAGAGGCTCTAAGTGGTGGTGGTTTAGTCACTGAGTTATGTCTGACTCTTGCAACCCCACGGACTGTAGCCTGCCAGTCTCCTCTGTCCATGGATTTCCCAGGCAAGAATACTGTAGTGGGTTGCCATTTCCTTCTCCAGAGGATCTTCCCAACCCAGGGTTTAAACCCGGGTCTCCTGCATTGCAGTGGATTCTTTACCAACTGAGCCATGAGGAAAGCCCTGAGTAGGAATACCAGGTATATGACTGTTAAAATATACCAGGTGAGAACTGTCTATGGTTCTTCTTAGAGAAGCTTCAATTAGGAGCCAAATAGTTGAAAAGCAAAGTCTGAACTGAGAAAAAATTATAATGAATCATGAGTAATGAATCTCTGCCCAAATGGCATCTCCGTATGCCCCATTTGTACTTAGTTTTAAATGAATAATAACTCTCTTTTCCTTGTTTGCATTTTTTAAATATGAGTGAGAAGAGAAAAATGAAAAATCACCTAATGATTCTTTGTAATGGGTTTGAGGCTGGGCTTGGAAACCAAACTGAACAAGAAGAAAAAGTAGCCATGGAATACAAATGGAGTTCCCGTGCAAAGACTCAATCAAGGAGCCAAATTATTGCAGTTCAAAAGCTGGTTTGTGATCATCTAACCCACGACTTATGGTTGTCTGACCTATAACTTGAGTTTCTCCTAACAAGAGACCTTTAAATAAGAAACCCACCATACCATCAGCTTCTGAAAACACCTGAAAATGGTACTGTCTGTGGTGACTTGCCAATGCAGATGAGTCCCAAAAGACCTCATGCTACTTGTTGGCCTGAATCAGACTTCCTGCTAGGCAACTCTACACTTCCTGCCTCAGCCTTGAAATTTATTGCTACCTTTTAAAGTATTTGTCATCCTCTACTGCTTATGCAGTCATCCTCACAGTGCCCTGAGCTGGCCTCTTATTCCAATTAGACTTCACTCCCATAGTATTCTCCCACATAGTCATAACCCTACTCAGAGTCACTATATTGCCATTGTAATGACCATATTGAGTTGTTACAATTCTATATACTACTATATGAGATCATTATAATAATTATCATAATGATATATAATATTTTACTGAATACAATATTTTGGGTTAGGCAGCTCTGGTATAGATGAAAAAGCTCAAGTTTAGAATCAGAAAGCTGAGCGCCAAATAATTGATGCTTTTGAATTGTGGTGTTGGAGAAGGCTGTTGAGAGTCCCTTGGACTGCAAGGAGATCCAACCAGTCCATCCTAAAGGAAATCAGTCCTGAGTATTCACTGGAGAGACTGATGCTGATGCTGAAGTTCCAGTGCTTTGGCCACTTGATGTGAAGAGTTGACTCATCGGAGAGGACCCTGGTGCTGGAGAAGATTGAGGGCAGGAGGAGAGGGGGATAGCAGAGGATGCGATGATTGGATGGCATCACCAACTCGATGGACATGAATTTGAGAAAGCCCCAGGGGTTGGTGATGGACAGGGAGGCCTGGCTTGCTGTAGTCCATGGGGTCACATAGAGAATCGGACATGACTGAGTGACTGAAATGAACTGACCTTAGAATCAGAGTTATCTGAGGTGTGGTGTGAAATTAAAAGTGTTAGTTGCTCAGTCATGTCTGACTCTTTGCCACCCCATGGACTGTAGCCCAACAGGCTCCTCTCTCCTTGGAATTCCTCAGGTGAGAATACTGGTGTGTGGCTTGCCATTTCCTTCTTCAAGGGATCTTCCCAACCCAAGGACTGAATTAGAATATCCTGCATTGCAGGCGGATTCTTTACCATGGTACCACACTGATTTTTTAACCTTTAGCTGTGAGATTTTGTGCAGCCAATGCCACAGAATCTATTTTTCACATGTGAAATTAGAACAGGAATATGTATCTCAGGGGAGTGATGAGCAGGACATGGGAGTTTCCTGGGGAGTTTAGCATAGTATCTGACACACTTTAGTCTTTTGTATGGTCATTTTACCTGAAATCTTTCTCCAGGGGAATTTTTTTTTTTTTTTTTTGCCATGGCCTAAGGCATGTGGGATCTTACTTCTCTGACTAGGGATCTAACTCATACCCCTTGCACTGGAAGCATGAAGTTTTAACCACTGGATCACCATGAAAATCCCTCTCCAGAAGAAGTTTTAAAAATATTGGAAGCACTATGTTGAATAATAGGAAAATAAAGCATCTGAATTACCGCAGTGTTTAATGTTATGCTAGATATTGCTTTATATTTTAATAACTCACTCCCAGGTATTTCCAAGATTTAAACAAAAACAGGAGTCTACTCCACGAACAATCTTATCTTCACTTTTTCCCGAGTCTCTACAAACAGTTTGCATGCTTAGAAATGTAATTGCTCACTGAAAACAGGTGGTATCATTGGATATAGCATTATGTCTTCCACACGATTTTTAGGACAATGGACACTTTCTTAAAGGGGTCACATCATCAAATCATATTTCAATGATGGGATTGGATTTTGAAAATATTTCTCTTTTTCCTCTAACTGCAGAGATAACTGGGAAAAAGAGTAAGCACATCTATTTGTTCATAGAAATATACTTTACCTTGTTATGATATTGCAACTGGCAATAAGGAAATGTGAATTTCTACCTAAAGAGCCCCTGAGAGACTACAAGAAAGTTAAGGATGACAGGGAAATGCAAGCAAAAGATGAACACATCAGTTGCAAGCCCTTTTAAACCATTTTATGAACATGACATATTTCCCTCTTTTTTTGAGATTGTGCTAATTTCCAAAATTGTGCTATTTTGGAAATGTTAGATGCCTCTCTTTCTTTCTCCTTTGAGCTCACAGCAAACTCTTTTGTATATCAGGTCTGTCTCAGTTTCCTGTTATAGGAAACTGGGAATAGAAAATCAATGTATGGAAAATTCTGGCTATCAAAAAAAGAAGCTACAAATGGTCTCAGAACCTTCTCAGCCCATAATGCTCAGAATGATCATAAACAGGGAAGCAGCTTCAATGACAGCAACTGACTCACCCTGTGCGCCTGGGACTTGTTTTGCAGTTCACCTAGGAAGCGCAATTATGTCAGTAAAGAAGGGGATGAAGAAATGACCTTTGAAGGCAGCTCTGGGGTGTAGGAGTTACGTGTGGAAACCTTATTAGAAATCGGAAGCAGAGCTTCTGAAATAATAGTTCAAGTGTAAAATAGCACCTCTGGATAATTGTAGCATAATACAATAGTTTTGGCAGGGAAATTTGAAAAGAGGTACTAGATAAAATGTGAATTGAAACTCCACATTCATACAGGAAGTTCATTTAACTTCCTAAGAATTTTGCCATTTGAAAATCCAAGAAGTTTGGCTGAGTTTTAATGAATGGCATTTGCTAATTTTTATGTTATTTGTATTGCATCAAGAAACTCAAATATTAATTTGAATTAAACAGTAATTGTTGTATGTGTGCTACTTAAAATACACTGTGTTAGGCAACCTGGTGGAATAAAGGTGCTCAGGCAATTATTTATAAGTATTACTTCACCTGCTCTTAACTTTATTTTGCAGGGAGTATAAGCATACAGTTTCCCTAATAAAATAAAAATATATTATCCAAATTACATTGAAAGAAAGGGGATTCTTTTACCAATATCCCAGGAAATATAACCATTTTTGTACATTAAATTTTACCTTGATCTTTCTGGCACATTCAAGGTAGAGTGTGAAAGAGAAAGGATGATATTATTTGATATTATTCTTCAACATGATGAGAAAAACAGTTTTTCAGTAGATATGAGCTTTTCTAGGATAATTCGTTCTTAAAAGATTTTACTATGTGTGGCCCTTAAGAACAGCAACCGATTCTCTGTCCTCAAAGTGGAAAAGACATAGTAGCTGGATTGCATGGGAGCTAAAAGCAAAAAGTCTCTAATCAGGGTCTAACTCAAGCTCTACAGCTGGTAGCCAAGTGACCTGTGGTAAATTCAAGTTTTAAAACCTTAACTTTATCTTCTGTAAAATGTGATACTGCTACTACTACTATCTAAAATTTCTACCGTACTTACAATGTGCTAAGTTCGTTGCTAAATGTTTTCCATTGATTTATTCATTTTATCCTCACAACAGTCTATGTGATTGGAATTATTATTTTTTAAATGGGGAAACTGAGGTACAGACTGATCAATTAGCTAAGGTGTATCAGTTCGCAAGAGATAGAATTGAGATTTTAGTAACTACTTCATGGACTTACTGTGAAATTTAAATGTGATGAAAGAAAATACAATATGTGAAAAGTGTTCAATAAATATCAACTACAATTTTGAATAGTATTGAAGAGAAAATTGAAAATAAATTAACAATTTATAATGTGATATAATACAATAATACAAATGCACTATGTACTCTGGTTCCAAATGTATTGAAGCTAGTTGAGAAAGAGATTATACTGCTCACAATAATACTTGAGAAAGTGGTAGAACCTAAGAGTCTTTAAAAGTTGAGTTGAATTTTGAAAGGCAAGGCAAGGTGATCATTGTAAGGAAGGAGGACAGAAATGATCCAGCCTCATGTTGCAAAATCACAGCAAGTTTTCCAGTGAAATAATGGCATAAAATATAAGGATAAGAATATATTTCATGAAAAAATAGATGACCTGGAACACCAAGAGATGTAGATGACTCTGAGGCACTAGGGAGCCTGAAGTTTGAATAGGACACAGGGATAATCTAAGAATATTAATCTATTACAGTGTATAATGAATTTTTTAGCAGGAATTTGATAGATGTATATGTGGATAGAAGAAGGGTAATACAGACAGGCTGAAGACTGAATTTCTCAAGGCTTAGCTTGTGGCCCTCTGGTCTTGTTTTCCTTTCTTTCTTCGTTTCTGTTTTGCTTTTTTATTCATGATATTCACTTACTTTTTCACTTGTATTAGTTAGAGTTCCATAGAACATAGATGTCATACTAAAGTGAATAATGGAGGAGAATTTAATAAAAAGACTATTTATTAAGCTGTGGGCAGGGTTAAGAGAAATTAACAAGGAATTGTGCAGTACCCCAAGCCTAGCTACAACAGGAAGCATGTGTTATATCTAGGCCTAAATAATCAAGAGTAATGAATGTTCCCAGAGCCTGGTACAAATCACTAGAGTTGAGGACTGTCAACAGGAACCATGGACCTCCACGAAGACCACCTTTAATCTCTAGAAGAGTGGGAGCTGAGAGAATAAATACCTCAACCTGGGTTCTTTCCCCCTCACCAAGCTCACTGAGCTGAACCTGCAGGCAGACAACAAAGAGCCCGTACACAGAGTCCATAAACATGAGTCTGGGGACACAAATCAAGGTCAAAAATAGGAGAGACATGGATTTGGCAAGGAAACCAGAAAATACCTAGCACAATGATAAACCTCAAAATCAAAGTGATGTCCATTTTTGGGAATGGAAACGGCCATCAAGATCACAGCAGTTTTAAAGCTGGAATAGACCCTAAAAGTGATTTTTTCCTGCTCTTTCTCTCATCTAAGAAAATCAAGGCACAGGTCCTTCTGAAGATTACATGGTCTATCAATCAAAATTCAATTCAAGGAACAAAAAGCACTCTAGGTATTTCCTGCTAAAAGTGATTTTGTATGGCGAATTGGGTTTTCATTAAACGGTTAGAGATGCTGGAGGAGAAGGAGTTCAGGAATCAGTGTGGGACTGGGTATAACATCAAGTATAGTCAGCTATGGCTGGTGTCCAGAGTCACCTCCACCATCAACTCTCATCATTCATGAAGCAAACTGTGATCCTAGCTGCTAGAATTGCTTCCCAAGATTCCTGTCTCTTTAATTCTGGTTCTAGATTGTCACTGAAAAGAATATTGTCCCTGTCTCACCATCATGTTCTAAATTTCAAGCCAGCATATGTAACTAGTATAAACTCATTCCTACCCAGAACCATAATTACGAGAGAAATTTAGAAAGGCAGATTTTCTTCTCCAGACTTAGACACTCAAGAGGAGACCTAGAAGGAGAATGGATCTGAATGCCATTCTACTATCCCCAGCAGTCACAGCTTGGACCTGGTAGAGCTGAACTACATACAGTATCTCCACAAATGGAATTCCTAGATTCTAGAGAATGCAGAAATAAACCAATGTTGTTGTTCAGTCGTCAAGTCACGTGTGACTCTTCGTGACCCCATGGACTGCAGCATGCCAGGCTTCTCTTTCCTTCACCATCTCCCAGAGTTTGCCCAAGTTTATGTCCATTGCCTTGGTGATGCCATCCAGCCTTCTCATCCTCTGCTGCTCTCTTCTCCTTCTGGCTTCAATCTTTCCCAACATCAGGGTATTTTCTAATGAGTGGGCTTTTTGCATCAGATGGCCAAAATATTGGAGCTTCAGCTTCAGCATCAGTCCTTCCAATGAGTATTCAAGGTTGACTTCCTTTAGGACTGACTGGTTTGATCTCCTTTCTGTCCAAGGGACTCTCTTAGCACTACAGTTCAAAAGCATCAGTTCTTCAGTGCTTTGCTTTCTTTATGGTCTATCTCTCATAACCATATGTGACTACTGGAAAGACCATAACCTGGAGTATACAGACTTTGTTGGCAAAATGATGTCTTTGCTTTTTAACACACTGTCTAGGTTTGTCATAGCTTTCCTGCCAAGAAGCAATTGTCTTCTAATTTAATGGCTGCAGTCAATTCCAGAAAAAAATATCTACCTCTGTTTCACGGACTATGCTAAAGCCTTTGACCATGTGGATCATAACAAACAAAAACTAAACCAATACAAGCATTATTAAATGATATTTCAAAGGATAACTCTTTCAAAAGTATCTTAATTTATTAATAAAATGTTGACTATTCTATAAAAGTCTGCTAAGTTGCTTCAGTCGTGTCCGACTCTGTGCGACCCCATAGATGGCAGCCCACCAGGCTCCACCGTCCCTGGGATTCTCCAGGCAAGAACACTGGAGTGGGTTGCCATTTCCTTCTCCAGTGCATGAAAGTGGAAAGTGAAAGTGAAGTCACTCAGTCGCGTCTGACTCCATGTGACCCCATGGACTGCAACCTACCAGGCTCCTCCGTCCATGGGATTTTCCAGGCAAGAGTACTAGAGTGGGGTGCCATTGCCTTCCCCTTAAAAAAGTCTAGAATAAAACTTTTTCAGAGAAGGCTGTCAGGAAATACATCACGGAACTTTAGTTTCTGTGCCAGAAAACTCAATGCAGAGACAAAGGAATCACTAAGTGCTGTGAGAGTGTGGACCACACCTTGGGCTAGACGTCCCAAGCTGAAACTTCAATGCAGTGCTAAGCACTTATGTTATCTAATTCTCATGAAAATTCTATCAAGCCTGTGTTATTACCCTCATTTTATCAATCAAGAAAGTGAAACTCAGAGAAATAAAGTAGTTTACCTCATCTAACACAGTTGATAAGGGATAGAGTTAGGAATGAAGCCTAGTTTTGTCTGATGCCACACAGAGCGTTTTATAATTTTTTTCTAGTTTCTGAAGAACTTTGTTTTCTGTCAATTTGCTGCTATCCAAAAGGCATTGAGCAATTAAAAGCCTGTGGTAAGTGTTACATCAAAAATGTTCCAAGAATTTGACCAGTGTTCACATCATTAAAGCGCTCCTCTTTTCAAGCTGGTTTCCTAGGGAGACTTCATCCCCATTTTCACTTCCCTCCCACCTCAGCCAAAGCTCTTCCATTTTAAATGAGATGGGATTTTTCTTTTTCACTTGTTCTTTCTCTTAAGTAAATAATTAGATATTGGTTTCAGCATTTAAATGAGAAGATTGTGAAATCCACTCACATGCTTCATTTTTAATTTTATTGTGAGGGGTTGTAGAATTGGAAAATGAAAGAAATGATATTAACAGATGTATATATAAGAGCCCCAAGCAGTCAGGCTGTCCCCTTTCGGGCAGAGTGGCAGGTTAGTGGGGGTGTTAAGTGAAAAAGTAAAATTGAATTCAATAGAATTTCTGTTCACTTTATAGGATTCAATTTCCAATGCCAAGCCAAGTAAGCCACCCACACTATTTAACATTGTACATCTGTTCAACTCTACAACTTTGAAAACAGTGACAATTGACGTATAAAAAAGTGTTTAATAGATTAATATGAGTTAGCAATAATCTAACAGTGGAGAGGAATCTTGAAGTCATGTTAGCAATACTCCTGACTACATTAATTTTATTACTACTATACTAAGGACAAATACCATCCCCTAAACTTTAAATACTATATTTCTCTTTTATTACCTTTCCGACAGTCTTGATATTTTGCTTTTATTTCTATGCTTTTATTGTTTACATTTCTTTTATTATAATCCTCTCAAATATTTTGAAAGAACCCTAAAAAGTTATAAATGATTTATAATGTATTTTAAATGGTGATAGTCTGTAAACAAAATTTGTAATAATAAAGGTAGGGCTGTAGTTAGAGAAATATTAACTCTATAAATTGTAAATAAAAGTCGTAATGGGATATTTTGTAATTAGAGAAGTTGAACATATTATTTTGGCACATCTACTTCTTTGAGTGAGCTTTTTATTTTAGAACAGTTTTTAGATTTACACACAAATTACGAAGATAGCATAGTTTCCATATAATAAAGTGAAAGTGAAAGTGGTAATCAGTCATGTCTGACTCTTCGTGACCCCACATACTGTAGCCTCCCAGGCTCCTCTGTCCACGGAATTTCCCAGGCTTGAATACTGGAATGGGTAGCCATTCCCTTCTCCAGGGGATCTTACCAACCCAGGTACTGAACCAGAGTCTCTTTCATGGCAGACAGATTCTTTACCCTCTGAGTTACCAGGGAAGCCCTTCCATATAATAAACTATATCCAATTTCCTCTATTATTAATATCTTCCATTAGTATAGTCCTTTTGTTATCATTAATGAATCAGTCGATGCACTATTAACTAACATCTTTATTCAGATATTCTTAGTTTTTACTTGTTATCTTTTTTTCTGTTCCAAGGTTGATGGACCATGTTACACTAAATCTCATGTCTTTTTAGGCTCCCCTGGGCTGTGAGTTGGAGAAGGAAATGGCAACCCACTCCAGTATTTTGGTCTAGAAAATTCCACGGAAAGTATAGTCCATGGGGTCGCCAAGAGTCGGACACGACTGAATGACTTTCACACTGGCTATGAATTAGGACAGTTAATTTTTAACCACAGATAAATGATTAGTTTCTTTTGAGACCACAGGGAAATCAAATAGCAAAGTATTCTCAAGAGTTCTAAAGAAAAATGCAGCCTAGCTCTGTTGCTTCTAACTTTTACAAGGGTTGCTTTCACTGATTGAATCCAGATAAAGCTGGCCTCTACCTGTGTGGGTTCCTTTGATTTACAGTTGAGGCTTCAGGGCATTGGAACTCAACTCTGCTTGCACATTAGTATTATCGAGGAAACTTTGAAAAACAGTAATGCCTAGGTTGCACCCCAGACAAATTAAATGAGACTCTTTTAATGAGTGACCCAGGATATTCCTCTGTGTATTTCACAGCTTCCCAGTTATGCCCGTGTACAGTCAGGGTGGAGAACTGCTTTAGGGGTTGAGTCTTCTCAAGTTACAAAACTTCTCTGAGAATAAATATGAGTCAAACTGGCAGCTACTAGTTTGCTCTCTTACAGCATTGGCTCTAAGCCGTGGCAAAGAACTGGAAATCAATTTCTCTGGCATCTGTTAAGGGAGACAGAGTGTATACTAGAAAAGCATTGATCTAGGAGTCTGGATGTGGTTTTTTCCATCTGGATGACTTGGAACCTCTCCTAAACTCTCATGGTTACAGCCAAA
This sequence comes from Neotragus moschatus, assembly GCA_006410615.1. NCBI lineage: Eukaryota > Metazoa > Chordata > Mammalia > Artiodactyla > Bovidae > Neotragus > Neotragus moschatus. Next base: position 380,943 of record SJYA01002076.1, read on the forward strand.
CATTGCCAGAGTGGTCTAAATAATGTTTTGGAGTATTATGTGTTAACTGTAAATCTTAACATTCTAGTGTTATCATACTTCATGCTACCGTAACTCCGGAAAGTGCTAATAGCGGACAGGAGTGACAATAATGGAACGAAAATGTGGGAATGGAAGGAGAATAATGTATGCACTTCTAATTTACTGTTTTTCTTAGGCTAAAGAAAGGCTTCATCCGTGCTAACTGCAAAGGCAACTAGCAGATCTGTTTGCTAGATGAATATTTAAATTTCTAGGGATGAAAATCTATATGTAATTAAATCCCAAAGAATTTAGTTTGTTATCACTTCTTATTAGTGTGTCCTCTTAGTAAATGGGGAATGAGAATTAGCTATAAACATTCCAGTTGCTGATATTTACTATTTGATGTGTGCATATTTAAAATATAAATGTGGCAGAAAGAAGGATTATTTATGTTCTCAGAGTTTGCTGTGGGGAGGCGAGTTTTCAAACAAATACACATTCCAGATTTTTAAAATATTAGGTAAGTTTCTCTGTAATATCTGCAATTTCAACCCTTTAATCAACCCAATATAATACAATATGCAATTATTGAGCAACAAAGATCTATGTTACTCCAGCATAAGAAACGTTAACACTAGAGGAAATCTGCTGCTGCTGCTGCTGCTAAGTCGCTTCAGTCGTATCCAACTCTGTGTGACCCCATAGACAGCAGCCCACCAGGTTCTGCCGTCCCTGGGATTCTCAATCTATATCTTCCCAAATACAAATAAGCCATGAGAAAAATCAAACCATTGTCTAGAATACAGATGTAGGTTTCCAAACATGATAAAATTATATCATCCACATGGTATGATTCCCTTTGTTTGTCAGGTGTTATTATATCAAGCATATATAATCACAGCATCACAGATTCTGTGTGTGTGTACTCATATACACACTCAATGACACACATTTACTTTAAGGAGCATTGGGATAACACTTTTTATAATTTCTTTGTATCAAAACAATAACATTATAAGGTAATTGTGGTTAGTTATTTTCTAGATGAGGAAACTAAGCCCAGAGAAGTGACATAAACTTACCCTAGTTGTCAAAAGTAGTCTATAAAAGGTACTAGCTTAACATCAATATTTATTTGAGGCCAAAGCCCAGACATTTAGTCACTATATATGTGTGTGTGCATACACCATTGCTAAGTTGTACCTGACTCTTTGCAGCCCCATGGACTGTAGCCTGCTCAGCTCCTTTATCCTTGGAATTTTGCAGGCAAGAATACTGGAGTGAGTTGCCATTTCTTACTCCCTGACTCAGGCATTGAACCCACAGCTCCTACAACTCCTGCACTGGCAGGTGAATTCTTTACTACTGAGCCAGCTGGGAAGACTGTAGTCACTATATATACTATTTCAATTTTTTTTGAGGGAAAGGGTAAGCAGTGTTCATTATTTCCCTACTAATTTAGAAACTAATACAGTTAGGTATTCTAAACTTAGAAAGGAAGATAGTTAAAGATTTGGAATTGAGATGTTCTCTTTGAAATGGGCATGTTACAAGAGAAATATGATTAATCAGTGCTTGATTTACATTTTTAAAATCATTTAAAGTTTTAGAAATTCTTTATATAAAAATTGAAATAAATATTAATCAAGATGAATATTTTAAACTCTGGGTGGTAAAGATAGGAACAATTGCCATACTTTATACTTTTCTGTTTCTCTAAGTATCAGAAAGTCATTTTAAAGTTTAGAATATCCAAAGATCAGTCATTTATAAAAAACTATATTAGAATTATGATTGTTAGTAACCAATCCTATTCAAGTTTCACCCTTTTTTTCTGAGGGAAACATAGCCCAGAGAGTTCAAAATTTCTTATTGAAGATGTTTATTCAGTGTCTTAACTCAGGAATAAAAGGCAGTCAAATAAAAGTATCAAACTACTATTTGGCTCTTGGTTGCTACTCACTTTTGTTTGAAAACTCAGGTTGCTATTTGTTCTGTTCTGTTGTTTGTTTTGATTTTTTCATGCAATGTATTAAATGGAGCCTTTGGATTTTATGGGATAGGAAAACCCACTAAAAATTTGAAATAAACTCACCCCTCCAAAATTAAAAATTAACAACTTGAAGAGTAAACCAGNTAACTCAGGAATAAAAGGCAGTCAAATAAAAGTATCAAACTACTATTTGGCTCTTGGTTGCTACTCACTTTTGTTTGAAAACTCAGGTTGCTATTTGTTCTGTTCTGTTGTTTGTTTTGATTTTTTCATGCAATGTATTAAATGGAGCCTTTGGATTTTATGGGATAGGAAAACCCACTAAAAATTTGAAATAAACTCACCCCTCCAAAATTAAAAATTAACAACTTGAAGAGTAAACCAGTTTGTCTATTGTTAATTATTTAAGCTCCCAAGTTCAAAGATACTTCCTAGTATGCAATTGCAAGTCAATGGAGCTTTTGGTGTGGATGGATAGATTTGAGTATGACAGAGAAGCGGATAAGAAAGATACAAGTTGGGGTGAAAGGACTTCTCTGGTGGTCCAGTGGTTTTAAACTCTATACTTCTACTGCAAGCGGCATGGGTCTGAAAGCTGGTTGGGGAACTAAGATTCCACATGCTGCAGAGTGAGGACAAAATTAAAAGTTGAGAATGGACGGGCAACACTATGTGATTTCAACCAGGAGGGTGATCGTTGCTGAGACAAGCCCTGTTGACTAGATGATGCTAGGTGAATGGGACAGAGGATAACAGTTTATGGGTCAGAGACATTTTGAACCAGAACTACAACCTAGTTTTCATAAGAGGTGAAACATTATATCTTTGTATTTAGGATCTGTTGTGGTCCAGCTTTTCATGAAAAACTTTACAATCTCTATGCCAAATTCCCACTTCAGCTGACCATTCAGAAAAAGACGCACCTAGTGCTGCTGCTGCTGCTGCTGCTAAGTCACTTCAGTTGTGTCCGACTCTGTGTGACCCCATGGACTGCAGCCCACCAGGCTCCTCTGTCCATGGGATTTTCCAGGCAAGAGTATGGAGTGGGTTGCCATTGCCGTCTCCAGTGGTGCTAGTATTTATTTTAAAACTCTGAGGATGTTATCTGAAGGTTTTCATACTATAATATTAACATAACCAGAGAAAACCTCAGAGCACCTCTCTTAAGGTATGGCAACAAGTTTTAGCTTTTCTACTTTGTACTTAGAGGTCAGATTGAGCAAATTATTGAATTGTATGCTGAAATAATAAAAAATAAGTTCTCCTATGGCACATAAAAAGGAAGACCATTACTTTTTTTTGATGATGTGAACTTAAGCCTGCAATGAGTTTTCTCAGTAGTCATTTTTGAAAATAGGGTCTTTGACAGTAGTAAATAGGTATATTCACTCGATTTTCTCACCAATCTAGAAAGCAGAAACTTTAGACTTTTCAATGAGGGAAAATTTCTAAGTTAAATAAAATTCCAAGTAATGAAATAAATTCATGAGTAAATATATGTGTATAATATGTGGACTGAGTATTATCCCAGCCAAGGTAAAAGCACTGGAGAAACCCGTGCTCCTTCCCTTTCCTTCATTTGACTGTTGTCTGGCTCAGTGCTTCCTCTCTACTTCTCCTCCTGCATCCCTCCTCCTCTAGCCCAGTGGATGTCTTTATCCAATCTTCCTTCTCAACTAGATACAAACATGTTTATGATATTTGATAGTGTTTTAATTGCTTATAATCTCTGAGAAATAGTATCTGTATTAGACCCAAAAGCTGGTTCACTACATATAAATTTCTTACTGTCTAATCCTTTTCTTTTCTCGACTCAGAAGCTTCAAAGTCCAGTACTTATTTTCAGTCTCCATTCTGTTAAAGTACATGTGACAGTGTATGTAGGTAAGGATAGTCTAATTAGGGGGCTTCTGGGAAAGCTGTCACTTTTCTAGGAAAAAAATGGGCAGAAATGTAGCTACTGCAGTATTTATTCTGTTTTTCTTTATCTTCCAGTCCAGGATATAGAGGCAATGCTTGGAGTTGTAAAGCCATCTTGAAAGAAAAGTGAAAGTGAAAGCTGCTCAGTCGTGTCCTACTCTTTGCGACCCCATGGACTATATAGTCCATGGAATTCTCCAGGCAAGAATACTAGAGTGGGTAGCCTTTTCTTTCTCCAAATTAGATAATGTGCTAAGGATGGGCCTTTTATAACATAACTGAAAATTTGTAACACTGTTCTATGATTTTCATCCTTCCTATTATGCAAGAAAATAGGCCTCTATTTAAGCTACTGACAGTAAAAGTGAACATGTTAGTTGCTCAGTNTCTCCAGGCAAGAATACTAGAGTGGGTAGCCTTTTCTTTCTCCAAATTAGATAATGTGCTAAGGATGGGCCTTTTATAACATAACTGAAAATTTGTAACACTGTTCTATGATTTTCATCCTTCCTATTATGCAAGAAAATAGGCCTCTATTTAAGCTACTGACAGTAAAAGTGAACATGTTAGTTGCTCAGTTGTGTCCAGCTCTTTGCAACCCCATGGACTGTAGCCCACCAGGCTCCTCTGTCCATGGAATTCTCTAGGCAGGAATACTGCACTGGGTATTCATTCCCTTCTCCAAGGGATCTTTCCAACCTAGGGATCAAACCCAGGTCTCCTGCATTGCAGACAGATTCACTACTGTCTGAGCCACCAGGGAAACCATTGGCCTTTTAAGTAATGTTTTTCGATTGTTTGCAGCTTGACATTTTCTTAATATAGTGGCCATAATACTACAAAATGTTAAAATTGATAAGGTACCTAAAATTACTTAAATGGTCTTTCAAGGCAAAATGGCAGACTTTGTAAATATGCTTCCTTCCTTCCCTCCTACATCCCACTGAACCACAGTTAAAATACTCAAAAGGGAATAAATAGCATAAAAGTTCTAAGAATAGGAGTAAGGGGTAAAACACCAGAAACTGAATAATTTCTGCAAGTGAGAAAGTAATTTGTATCTCAATGAAAAAATAAGAGTGGAAGAAACTGCTTTTCCAAGAATCACAAAGATGGAAGCTATTTTTTTTTCAGAACCTCATAAAAACTCCAGGCTTAAAGAAAGCAGGCATAGATATAAAGAATTAATCTTTAAATGGAATTTAGTGTAATGAATTAAGAACAATAGAGAAAATAGTTGAGTCAGATTGCCAACAACAGTNGAATTCTCTAGACAGGAATACTGCACTGGGTATTCATTCCCTTCTCCAAAGGATCTTTCCAACCTAGGGATCAAACCCAGGTCTCCTGCATTGCAGACAGATTCACTACTGTCTGAGCCACCAGGGAAACCATTGGCCTTTTAAGTAATGTTTTTCGATTGTTTGCAGCTTGACATTTTCTTAATATAGTGGCCATAATACTACAAAATGTTAAAATTGATAAGGTACCTAAAATTACTTAAATGGTCTTTCAAGGCAAAATGGCAGACTTTGTAAATATGCTTCCTTCCTTCCCTCCTACATCCCACTGAACCACAGTTAAAATACTCAAAAGGGAATAAATAGCATAAAAGTTCTAAGAATAGGAGTAAGGGGTAAAACACCAGAAACTGAATAATTTCTGCAAGTGAAAAAGTAATTTGTATCTCAATGAAAAAATAAGAGTGGAGGAAACTGCTTTTCCAAGAATCACAAAGATGGAAGCTATTTTTTTTTTTTTTCAGAACCTCATAAAAACTCCAGGCTTAAAGAAAGCAGGCATAGATATAAAGAATTAATCCTTAAATGGAATTTAGTGTAATGAATTAAGAACAATAGAGAAAATAGTTGAGTCAGATTGCCAACAACAGTCACTCTATGCAAACAGACAGTAAAAGAACAATCTCTCTATATATCTGACATTTGGTTCATAATAAGCCATAGGTAGTTGTCTAGAATGGAGCCCAAAGATTAGTGTATTTTTAAAATTCCCTGGGTCAGGTAGCTTAGGCGTAAGAACAGTTTGTCTAATGGGAAAGAGACACATAATCACATTTTCTCATATTGTATGATACATTACTGATGATGATAATTACCATGTACTCTAGGGCTCTCTAAGAAACTGAGGGTAAAGGAAAGGATTCACTAATCCTGAGCAGGCTGAGCAAGCTCTAAGTATGCTGATCTCTTATTCTTCATAACTTTATGTATTATCCTCTTCTAAGCTGAAAAAGGGTTAAAGTTTGGCAAGAAGATGCTTCTGAAAAAACTGTATATTTAAAGTCATGCACAGTAAAAGAGAATGTGGTACAGATAGGTAACTGCAGGCACTGGATGTGGCTGGGGCACATGGAATATAAATAACATGACAGGAGGAGTTACTAGAGGAGTTAATAGGTATTATATCATATGAGATATCTGGGGAACTATTGAAGGCTTTTATTCATGGGAGTGACATGATGGGGTCTGAATTTTTAGAGAAATCACAATGAGCACAGCCTAAAAGGTGGCATGATCTGATATGGAACAGTGTGGGGAGTTTTGTAAATAGCCCTCAAAGATATAAAATGACTTAAAGTATAACAATAAGAGGGCTTCCCCAATGGTGCAGCAGGTAAAGAATCTGCTGCAATGCAGGAGACACAGGAGACATGAGTTCAGTCCCTGTGGTTGGGGAGATCCCCTGGAGAAGGAAATGGCAACCCACTCCAGTATTCTTGTCTGAAAAATCCCATGGATAGAGGAGTCTGGTGGGCTACAGTCCATAGGGTTGCAAGAGCCAGACATGACTGAGCAACTAAGCCCACAGGCACATAACAATGGGAGTTGACTGAGAAGGTGCATTCCAAGGAATTTAAGAGAGAGACTTAACCAGGCTTGATAACACAATGAAATGAGATGGGGTGAGATGATTGGAAGGAGCAGGGAAACCTATCAGAGAATATGAAAAGGAAAACATTTCAGTGAAGAGGATTTTGAGGTCAGCTTTTAAAAAGATGAAATTGAGATGACTAGAAAATTCATAAGAACTTAAGTTCTGAGTTTCTCCCTTTCTCCTGTAATAAAGATCAAAAAGCTGCCATCTTCAGTCTCTACTTACAATAGAGAAGGTAGATAGTCACTTGTATAAAGTAATCCATGGAAATTAACAGATATATTAGGAAATCTTTCAATTGATCCATTTTTATTTAGTCTTAGGTCATTATTCAGAGAAGGCAATGGCATCCCACTCCAGTATTCTTGCCTGGAAAATCCCATAGATAGAGGAGCCTGGAAGGCTGCAGTCTATGGGGGTGCTAAGAGTGGGAACGACTGAGCGACTTCTCTTTTACTTTTCACTTTCATGCATTGGAGAGGGAAACGGCAACCCACTCCAGTGTTCTTGCCTGGAGAATCCCAGGGATGGGGGAGCCTGGTGGGCTGCTGTCTATGAGGTCACACAGAGTCGGATACAACTGAAGTGACTTAGCAGCAGCAGCAGCAGCAGGTCATTATTGGACACATGACTCTGCCTGTCAATCATAAAGTAGAGAAATTCACTTTCATAAGTCACGCAATCAATCTCTTCTCCTATCTAAACTGTCCTCAAACACAGGTCAGCAAAATTGTGCTTTATTTAAAAAGTAAGTCGGTCTTCTCATGGGTTCAGCTCTTCTTTTATTGTCATACTCCAAGGGTGCCCACTTTCACCATTACCATACAAGAGAGTTTTGGAAGTTTTGGCCACAGCAATCAGAGCAGAAAAAGAAATAAAAGGAATCTAAATTGGAAAAGAAGAAGTAAAACTCACTGTTTGAAGATGACATGATCCTCTACATAGAAAACCCTAAAGACTCCACCAGAAAATTACTAGAGCTAATCAATGAATATAGTAAAGTTGCAAGATATAAAATAAACACACAGAAATCCTTTGCATTCCTATACACTAATAATGAGAAAATAGAAAGAGAAATTAAGGAAACAATTCCATTACCATTGCAATGAAAAAAATAAAATACTTAGGAATATATCTACCTAAAGAATCTAAAGATCTATATAGAGAAAACTATAAAACACTGGTGAAAGAAATCAAAGAGGACACTAATAGATGGAGAAATATGGCATGTTCATGGATCAGAAGAATCAATATAGTGAAAATAAGTATAGTACCCAAAGCAATCTATAGATTCAATGCAATCCCTATCAAGCCACCAGTGGTATTTTTCACAAAACTAGAACAAATATTTCACAATTGTATGGAAATACAAAAAATCTCGAATAGCCAAAGCAAACTTGAGAAAGAAGAATGCAACTGGAGGAATCAACCTGCCTGACTTCAGGCTCTACGACAAAGCCACAGTCATCAAGACAGTATGGTACTGGCACGAAGACAGAAATATAGATCAATGGAATAAATAGAAAGCCCAGAGATAAATCCACGCACCTATGGACACCTTATCCTTAACAAAGGAGGTAAGAATATACAATGGATTAAAGAGAATCGCTTTAACAACTGGTGCTGGGAAAACTGGTCAACCACTCATAAAAAAATGAAACTAGGACACTTTCTAACACCATACACAAAAATAAATACAAAATGGATTAAAGATCTAAATGTAAGACCAGAAACTATCAAACTGCTAGAGGAGAACATAGGCAAAACACTCTCTGACATAAATCATAGTAGGATCCTCTATGACCCACCTCCCAGAATATTGGAAATAAAAGCAAAAATAAACAAATGTGACCTAATTAAACTTACAAGCTTCTGCACAACAAAGGAAACTATAAGCAAGGTGAAAAGACAGCCTTTGGAATGGGAGAAAATAATAGCAAATGAAGCA
>SJYA01002076.1:391876-480398 GCA_006410615.1 Neotragus moschatus
TCCCAGCATCAGGGTCTTTTCCAATGAGTCCACTCTTCGCATGAGGTGGCCAAAGTACTGGAGTTTCGGCTTTAGCATCAGTCCTTCCAATGAACACCCAGGACTGATCTCTTTTAGAACGGACTGGTTGGATCTCCTTGCAGTCCAAGGGACTCTCAAGAGTTTTCTCCAACACCATAATTCAAAAGCATCAATTCTTCTGTGCTCAGCTTTCTCTGTAGTCCAACTCTCACATCCATACATGACCACTGGAAAAACCATAGCCTTGACTAGATGGTCCTTTGTTAGCAAATTAAAGATGTGTATAAGAGACAGCAGTAGTGCTTTGTGCTTAAAAGAACTTGCTGGTTTATTCAGAGGGTGAGTTCTGATGCTTGGGACTAGGGAAATAACCATCAAGTTAGTTTAGATGGAGGAAAAGTTATGTTTATTCGTTAGGAAAGCATTTTGGCCAAAGGTAATGGAATATCCTACTAATGATGGCTTAAACAACTGGGGTTTATTGATTTCACATAACAAGAAATCTGGAGGTAGGCGGTTGCTGGCCTTGACTCAGCAATTCATCAAGAACAACAATTTCATCAAGGACCCAGGCTCATTTCTACATTTTCCCTGCCACTTTTTGTGGGCTGGCTTTTCATCCTCAAGCTATCATTTTCACAGTCAGAAGATGACTGCCCACTCTAGGAAGAAAGTCTACAAGTCAACATGATGAAGTGAGGGGAGGAAGGGACCAGGAGAAGTAGTCAGAAGGAGATGCAGCTATGCTCATTTTAGGGAAGAAAATATTTCCCAGAAACACCTTTAAAAATTTCTTCTTCCATTTTCATGCCCAGAAGTTGAAGTTGAATTTGAGTCTGTCTTCCCAAATATCCATGATTTTGGCCCAATATATAAATAAAATCTAGGTCTATTGACAAGTAAATGGGGCATAAAATTTTCCTGTTGGGTAAAAACAGGAGGTTTTATTTAGGTCTCCAGGTGTTCTGGAGACAGTTTAAGAAAAAAAATAAATAAAAACAGACAAATAAACAAACAAAAAAAACTTCCATCTTCATAGACTTTTGTTTTATTTTGCTTCACCGAAGGAGAAGGCTATGTTTAGGTGGTGGGATCCCAGAATGTAGTGATTTTTCTACCTCATAGGATACGATTTGAGGATATAAAGGAAAAACAGCTTTCTAGTTTTCTAATTGGTATCATTTTCTAAAATGTATATGCTAGATTTATCATGACACAATTCTGTTCATTTCTTGAAGCAATGGAAGATTAATTGATTGATCAAAATATGATTATTAAAGGGTAGATGGGAAGAATTGTCACTTGGAAAAGTAAAAGGTTTTACTATAAATGGTCAAGAACTAATGGTGACTGAAGAATACAAAGGGGAAGTATAGCTAAGAGCTTAGAAATATAGTGCAGCTCTTATTGAGGGGCCATTTGTGGTAGGGTAGCCACACAGTCCTCCTTGTACCTAATCCTAGAAATGAGGGCATAAAGTATGAGTGTTGCTGGAACAGTGGCCTCTTTTGCTATAATCAGTGCGAGAAACCAGGAATTGCAGTGCAAAGTACAAGCTACTACTCAGACTCTTAAAGAAATGTGGCAATCAACAGCTCTATTCTAAACCACAAAGTTGTGTCAAGGCATCTCATGTCTGACACTTCCATTCTGGCTTCATTGTTTCACTCTCTCTGTGTCCCTGTTCAGCTATAGCTATGCTTAGAGGAAAATATATAGCCTTAAATGCACATATTAATAAAGAAAAGCTGAAAACCAATGAAGTAGGCAACTATCTCAGAAACTGAGAGAACTGCAAATTAAACTCAAAAAAATTAGAGCAAGGAAATGGCATGAATAAAGCCATAAATTAAAAAAAAAACTATAAAATTGAAAAGCACAGAAACCTCACAGTTGAGTCCCTGGAAATATTTTAAAATTTACAAACCAATATTTATCTGGACAAAGAAACTTCTTGTGTATTGGGGCATATGAAGGATTCATAAGATTCAGAATTATTTTTCATCATCATGGTCATGGGAATATTGACAATTGTTCATAATATTTCAATATAGCACAAGAAACAAAATATGAGCATGCTACCAAAGAGTTGAGGTGTGTTTCTGGCATCTCAGTTTNGAGTTTTCCAAATTTGCTGGCATATTGAGCACAGCACTTTCACAGCATCATCTTTCAGGATTTGAAATATTCTTTTCCACAATGGAAAAGAATATCAACACATGTGTATATATACATATATACAACAAGTCATTATGCTGTACAGCAGAAACTAACACAATACTGTAAATCAACTATACTTCAATAAAATAAATTTTAAAATAAAAAATAAGCAGAGGTTTTAAATATGGAAAAAGCGGTATGCCCAAAGAATTTCACCTTATCATCTGTGATAATAAGTAACACTATAAGCAACATATAAATACACATATATATTCATTTAAGTAATGGCTGATTATGGTATGACACTGTCACTTAAAAATAGTTATGAAAACAAAGCAACAACAACAAATATTAATGAGATTAAGTTACAAAAACAAAATATAAAATGATACATTCGCTGTCATTAAAACCAGTTACAACATGAACAGGAAAAAGTAAAAGTAAATTCACACAGCCATGATAGTCGCTGTACTGGGTGGGTGGTGGTAGGCTGGTGTAACATTTTTCTTAATTTCTCAATTTTGTATAAAAGATAGTTATACGGTCAAAATTTGAACAATGTTTCCCCAAAAAACAGAACTCTTGGGACCCTCATGAAGCTGTTTCCCCCACTTAAATTCTTACTTTCTTCATGACTATCTTCAGTGTTGTGTTTGGATCTCTTTTTCGTTTTTTGTGTGTATTTATCTATTATAGATTTTTGGTGTGCTATTACCTTGAGGTTTGTTTTGTTTTCATTTTGCTTTTTGGCTGTGCTGGGTCTTTGCTGCAGCGTGCAAGCTCTTTGCTGCAGTGCACAGCCTTCTCTAGTTGTAGCACATTGCTTAGCTGTGTCATGGCTTGTGGGATCTCAGTTCTTGGACCAGTGATCAAACCTGCATCCTCTGCTTTGGAAGGCAGATTCTCAACCACCTGACCACCAAGAAAGTCCCTACTATGAGGTTCTGGTATAGTAGTCTCTCTCTCTCTACACACACACACACACACAGACACACACGATTGCTTTAAGTTGTTGGTATCTTAATTTCAAATGCATTTTAGATATCCTGCATTTTTACTCTCCTCCTCTCACGATTACTGGTTTTGATATCATATTTTACATCAAATTGTTCTTTGTATCCCTTAACTGCTTATTGTGGATACAGATAATTTCTTTTTTAACTTCCCTACTAGTCTGTGTGTGGATGATTTCCTACCATTACTGGATGTTTGCCTTTACCAGTGAGCTTTCATATTTCATAATTTTCTTTTTTCTAGTTGTGGCCCTTTCTTTTCCACCTAAAGAAGTTTCTTTAGCATTTGGTATAAACTGGTTTGGTGGTGATCAATCACTTTAGCTTTTGCTTGCCTATAAAGTTTGATTTCTCCATCAAATCTGAACAAGAACCTTGCTGAGTAGAGGATTCTTGTTTGCAGTTTCTCAGCTGGTAACACTGTAGGAACTCCTTTGTATGTTATTTGTTGCTTAGCCCTTGTTGCTTTTAATATTTTATCTTTACTTTATGTCATTTTGATTACTATGTGTCTTAGCATCTTCCTCCTTGGGTTAATCCTGTATGAGACTCTGCACTTCCTGGACTTGGGTGACTGCTTCCTTTCCTGTTAGGAAGTTTTCGGCTATTATCTCTTCAGATATTTTCTCAGGCCCTTTCTCTCTTCTCCTTCTGGGACCGCTATAATGGGAATGTTAGTGTGTCAGATGTTGTCCCAAAGGTCTCTTAAAACTAGCCTCATTTTTTTTTTCATTCTTTTTTTCTGTTCTGCAGCAGTGATTTCCACCACTCTTTCTTTCAGCTCCCTGATCCATCCCGCCTCATTTATTCTGCTACAGATTTCCTTCTAGTGTATTTTTTCATTTCAGTTATTGTCTTCTACAACTCTGTATGGCTGGTCTTTATATTTTCTAACTCTGTTAAAAACTTCCTGTAACTTCTCACTCTGTATCCATTCTTTCCCTGAGGTCTTGCATTATCTTTACAGTCATTACTCTAAACTCTTTCTTGGGTAGACTGCTTCCTTTCTCCACTTCACTTAATTGATGTTTAGGGGTTTTATCTTGTTCCTCTGTCTGGAACATAATTTTTGCCATCTCATTTTGTCTAAATTTCTGTTTGAATTGTTGTGTATGTGGTAGGTTACTTATGTTTCTCAACCTTGGAGAAGTGGCCCTTTGCAGGGGATGTCCTCTGTGTCCCAGCAGTACACTCTCCTCTTGTCACCCAAGGGCCAGCACCCATCTGGTCCCAGAGCAGGTTCTGGTAAGTATTTGCAGACTCAGTTCCACAGACTGCAGGGTTGTAGTTTTCTTGCTTCTGGTGTCTACCTGGTGGGCAGGGCTGAGTCAAGGGGCAAGGTGGCTGTGGGATCAGAAAGTCTTTAGGCAGCCTATCTGATGATATGTGGGGCTGTGTTCCTGCTCTGTTGCTTGGTCTGAGGCACCTCAGGACTACAGGCTGTTGGGAGGGGCCAGGTGGTAATGACCCAAGCAAGATGTCAGCTGCCAGCAAGAGTTCACACAGATGAATACGCCCCTATATATCTGCCAACAGTGTTGACCTCCTCAGGGTTAGCTGCAGTCACTGCCCGCTTCCCAAAGAGATCCTCAAAGACCAACAGGTAGGTCTGGTCCAGGTTCCTAAGAAGTCACTGCTTCTGCCCTAGGTTCTGGTGCATGTGAGACCTTATATGCACCCTCCAAGAGTGGAGACTCTGTTTCCCTCAGTCCTGTGGAGCTTCAGAAATGAAGACCCAAATGCTCCAGGTGCTCCCCCTTCAGATGCCAGATCCTCAGGATGGGTAGCCTAACTTGGAGCTCAGAACTCTTACTCCTGTGGGAGAACTTCTGCAATATAATTACTCTCCAGTTTGTGGGCTGCCGTCCTGGGGAGTATGGGATTTGATTATATCAAGAGTGTGCCTCTCCTATCGTCTTGTGGCTTCTTCCTTGTCTTTGGATGTAAAATATCTTTTTGGTAGGTTCCAGTCTTTTTCACTGATGATTGTTCAGTAGTGAATTGTGATTTTGGTGTGTTCATTAGAGGGGGTGAACTCAAGGTCCTTCTATTGTTCCATCTTATCTCCCACCCTCTAAATTCTTACTTTCTTAAAACTTTTCTTTCAGGATTTTGGCAAATAAGTCTGCTTTATTTTGTACAATTTTTGCTAAAATTGGAAGCACTATTATATACAAAGTAAGCATACAGAATAAAATATATCAAGGATGGGAGTTTTCAGTACATAGCAAGGTAGAATGGAAAGTCAGAACAAAACAGACTTACTCTACAAAAAAAGGCATTTAGAAGTACATGAATAAATGTTTACTGCCCTGTTGGTTCAATCCTCTCCCCATTGCTGGCTTCCAGAAATCCTCATTTTCATCATAAAAAAAAAAGTATAAAATGTAAATGAAAAGGCTTGCTTTAAGTTTACCACATAAAATTAAGTGTTGTAAATCCGACTTTTCCCTTTACATGTTTGTCTCACTTGAACACTATAACTGCTCAATGTAGTTTACCAATCCCTCTTTTCACAGAAGGAGGAACCAAGGTTTAGTACAATTGTTTGTCCAAATTATTAAGCTGCCAGAGCCAACATTCCCACCCAGAGCAAGTTAGCAAAAGTAGTAATTAAATCCCTCTAGGTCTGGTCTTGAATCTTCAGGATTTAAGAATTCCTTTTCCCCAATTTCAGCTCATTTCAAGAAGCCAAGAAATTATCAAATGTTTGTTTAGGTTATCCTTAGGGTTCCTCCAACCTAAGATTTCAGGATTGTAAAATCTCTAAGAAACCAGACAACTATTTACCGTCCTTTATATTTGTTAGTTTTCTTAGAAACTGATGGTACTGGCTCCATTTCTGATATCCTTACTAATGAAAAAATTTTTTAAATTAAGCATATGAATATGTGTACCAAACAAGGGGAAAAAATCAGATATACTAGTTTTAGACAATTTTACAAATCTGTTATAATAATTTAGAGAAGGGAGCTGCCACCTCTCTTACAGTTTAACAGCCACCTCTAGATCACCATTTCTCAAGGGTTCATGGTATCTGTGACATTTCATTTTAGTGTCTTCATTTCAGTGATAATTTTTAAAAAATTAACACCCATGCATTTTCTGGACAAATCAGTATCCGTATTATAACTGAGTTCTGTGTTTTTCCAGTAGTCATGTATGAATGTGAGAGCTGGACAATAAAAAAGGCCGAGTGCAGAAGAATTGATGCTTTTGAATTGTGGTGCTGGAGAAGACACTTGAGAGTCCCTTGAACAGCAAGATCAAACCAGTCAATCCTAATGGAAATCAACTCTGAACATTCACTGGAAGGACTGATGTTGAAGCTGAAGTTCCAGTACTTTGGCCACCTGATGCGAAAAGCCAACTCACTGGAAAAGGCCCTGATGTTGGAAAAGACTGAGGGCAGAAGGAGAAGGGGTGACAGGATGAGATGGTTGGATGGCATCACTGACTCAATGGACATGAGTTTGAGTAAATTCTGGGAGTTGGCAATGGACACGGAAGCCTGGCGTGCTGTAGTCCATGGGGTTGCTGAGTTGGACACAACTGAGCGACTAAACAACAACTGAGTTCTACCATACAATTTGGTGCCAGTTTTTGGTTTGTATGTTTGCTGTATAAATAAAAGAAAACAAGTAGGTTGCAATACAACAGGCAGATGACCTCAAAAGAATCTGTACTGGAGCACTCAGTACCTTATCAAGTNAGGATGAGATGGTTGGATGGCATCACTGACTCAATGGACATGAGTTTGAGTAAATTCTGGGAGTTGGCAATGGACACGGAAGCCTGGCGTGCTGTAGTCCATGGGGTTGCTGAGTTGGACACAACTGAGCGACTAAACAACAACTGAGTTCTACCATACAATTTGGTGCCAGTTTTTGGTTTGTATGTTTGCTGTATAAATAAAAGAAAACAAGTAGGTTGCAATACAACAGGCAGATGACCTCAAAAGAATCTGTACTGGAGCACTCAGTACCTTATCAAGTGTACTGGGTGGATCTCATCTTTAACACAGCAACCTGCTATGTACATCAAGCTATTTCTAGTCCCAAATCAAATTACCCATTTAAGAGATTTCAAGAACAATTCAAATGATTTTTTACGTTACAGCTTCACTGAGATGTAATTCATGTATCATACAATTCACTCCAAGAGTACAATAACCATGATCAATTTTACAACAATTTCATCACCCCCCAAAAGAAACCCATTAGTAATCCCTCCCCATTTCCTCCCAAAACTTCCCCTGACCAAGCCTAGGCAACCACTAATCTATTTTTTGTCTCTATGGATTTGCCTATTCTGAATATTTCATATAAATGGAATCATACATGTAATCTTTTGTGCTTGGTTGCTTTCACTTAGCATATTTCCAATGTTAACCCGTGTTACAGAATGTATCAGTACTTAATTTCTTTTTACATTATTCTACTGGATGGATATATTATATGTTTTATTTATCCATTTTTCAGTTGATGGTCATTTGGGTTGTTTTCCAATTTGGCTATCATCAATAATGTTGCTATGAACATTCATATGGAAAAATTTTGTTTGAACATGTTTTTATTCTTTTGGGTATACATTTAAGAATAGAACTGATAAGATGATACAGTAACTGTGTTTTACCCTCTTGAGGAATTACCAGGCCATCTTCCAAAGTGGCCACACCACTTTACAGTCCCACCAGTAGTGCATGAGGGATCCAATTTCTCCCTATCCTCACTTTTTAAAATTACATCTTTTTAAAGACAGCCATCCTAGTAGGTATGAAGTGGTAATTCATTGCAGTTTTGAGCTGAATAACCTGATGGCTAATAATGTTGAGCATCTTTTCATGTACTTATATGCCATTTGTACATCATTTTTAGAGAACTGCTTATTCAGATCACTGGCCCATTTTTAAATTTAGTTGTCTTTTAATTGTTGAGTTGTAAGAATTTTTTACATATTCCAGATACAAGTCTCTTACCAGCTAAAAGATCTGCATAAATTTCCTTCCATTCTGTGTTATTTTCTTCTGAATAAGGCAACTCTAACTCTACTAAGTTACCAAATAATACCTCACTGAAATTGGCATTCAAGGACTTCTGGCCAGTTTTGGATGAATATGAGATCTGATTATCATAAACTGCTTCACAATGCCTTCACATTATAAACACTACCTTGTACGATATTCTCTACATTGCTATTATTAAAGCTAAAGTATAGTCATAGATCATGTATATTAGTGAAACCAAAACTAAATCTTTCCACTATTCAGCTCAATATTTAGTTCAGTTTAGTCATTCAGTTGTGTCCAATTCTTTGCAACCCCATGGAATGCAGCACGCCAGGCTTCCCTGTCCATCACCAACTCCCGGCTGCTACTGCTGCTAAGTCACTTCAGTCATGTCCGACTCCCAGCAACCCCATAGACTGCAGCCCACCAGGCTCCTCTGTCCATGGGATTTTCCAGGCAAGAGTACTGGAGTGGGGTGCCATTGGGAGCTTACTCAAACTCATGTCCATCAAGTCCGTGATGCCATCCAACCATCTCATCCTCTGTTGTCCCCTTCTCCTCCTGTCTTCAATCTTTCCCAGCATCAGGTATTATGCTCAATATTAAGTATTTCATTTCAGTAAAACAACATCTCTACTACATAATACGAATTTTAATTTAATTTGGATTTTCTTAGGTTTTAGTGTGGTTAACATCTATATACTTACTCATAAGGGCTTCCCTGGTGGCTCAGAGGTAAAGAATACACCTGCCAATGCAGGAGATGGAGTTTCAATCCCTGGGTCGGGAGGATCCCCTGGAGAAAGAAATGGCAACCTACTCCAGTATTCTTGCTTGGGAAAGCCCATGGACGGAGGAGCCTGGTGGGCTACAGTCCACGGGATCGCAAAAGTTGGACATAGCTTAGAGACTAAACAACAACTTACAAATAAAAATATAAATCCGTTGTAACAATGAACATAACACTGATAACCTAAATTGTACTAATTACCTGGTTCCTACCTACTTAATACATGGCCATCAAGACATATGAGACTGCTTAAGAAAACAATCTTGCTTCATCATATATATTTTTAAAAATTCCACTGACCTTACCATTGCTATTACTGAATTATCTGTAAATTTGTTTTGATTTTATAGTTAAGGGCCATCAGGTTCAATATAGGAGGGATAAGGATTACTTAGCTTTTTGTTTGAATACATTTAGACTAATTACAATAAAAATAATTTACAAGTGTGAGGTGAGGGGAGTGTCCATTGTTTTTCCTTCAAATGCAATTTACTTGACACTAGAGTGAAAGGCAACTCACTCCAGTATTCTTGCCTGGGGAATCCCATGGACAGAGGAGTCTAGGGGGCTACATTCCAAAGGATCGCAAACAGTCAGACACAACAGAAATGAGTTAGCATGCATGCCGAGTGAAAGGCATAGCTCTACTCAAAGGGAAGCTATTGTCAAGATAATTATGGGTCTCAGAGGAAATTTCTTCTCAGGATTTCTTATGCTGTTAATTAAGATAAGAGATTAGAGATGCAACACCAAGTAGTATCCTGTGATTAAAGGATCACTCAACATCCTTTAATGTGGACAATCATTTGTTCATTCTTATTTTCTACCTTTACCTGGTGGACTGGTAAAATCTGTATTCTTATTTCCTTTTGAACAGAAAAATTACTAATTTAGTATCATAAATAATAAAAGAAATAATGGTACTTAATTGTCAGCAACAAAGGCCAGGCATATCAAATCATATTTTCCAAAAATCATACATAAAGAATCTTGGCTCTAGATAAAGAGTTTATAACAAAACTGATCTCAGAAACCCAAGGATTAGTCTAATAGTACTTTTCAGACCCTTCTGCCCTCTATCCTGGGTAACAACTAAATTTTACTGCCTCTATGGTTCCCTATGGCCATCAAAGCATACTGCTTAAAGAAAATAATCTTGGTCTGGCACATATTGTGTTTTTAGAAACCCACTGATTCTGCCACTGCTATTACTGAATATATTATCCCATAGTCAACCTAAGAGTTAAAAAGAACGCAGGCAACACAAACCTTTACACAAACCAAAGCAAAAAACCTAAGAAGCTCTGAAAATGTTCTGAGAACAAGTAGTGAGAGAACTCCTAACAACAGCAAAGTAGATTAAGGACAACAGCAATCTCTATGATCAAGACCATACGGAGAACAACTTTCCCTCTGCTTTTAGCCAAATAAATCCTAGGAACTGAAGTTTGATAAACTGTATTCTTTTTCTACAGTACACTCAACATCACCGAGCAAATTATGCATTAATTAGAAGCTAAGTTTAATAAAAAAAAGTTGAGGTGTTTTTAATAAAAACTCCAAGGTGTCTAAAGCAGGAACATAAATTCTGCCTCTGTTTCTCTGGTTGAGACCTGAGCAAGCTACTCATCTTCTTGGCCCTAGGAAACTCACCTGAAATACCCAAATGAACTAGATATACCCTAAGCTTACTTACATTATCAGTTAACGGAAATAAAGATAAAATTCTTCAGAAGCAAAGTTTTGCATAAATGCTTAAGAAACAAGCAAATCTATCAAATCCTGTCAGTTCAGTTCAGTTCAGTCACTTAGTGGTGTCCGACTCTTTTCGACCCCATGAATCACGGCACGCCAGGCCTCCCTGTTCATCACCAACTCCCGAAGTCCACCCAAATTCACATCCATCGAGTCAGTGATGCAATCCAGCCATCTCATCCTCTGCCGTCCCCTTCTCCTCCTGCCTCCAATCCCTCCCAGCATCAGAGTCTTTTCCAATGAGTCAACTCTTCACATGAGGTGGCCAAAGAACTGGAGTTTCAGCTTTAGCACCATTCCTTACAAAGAAATCCCAGGGCTGATCTCCTTCAGAATGGACTGGTTGGATCTCCTTGTAGTCCAAGGGACTCTCAAGAGTCTTCTCCAACACCACAGTTCAAAAGCATCAATTCTTTCACACTCAGCTTTCTTCACAATCCATCCAGGTATGCACATCCATACATGACTTCTGGAAAAACCATAGCCTTAACTAGCGGACTTTTGTTAGCAAAGTAATGTCTCTGCTTTTGAATATGCTATCTAGGTTGGTCATATCTTTCCTTCCAAGGAGTAAGCATCTTTTAATTTCATGACTGCAGTCACCACCTGCAGTGATTCTGGAGCCCCCCAAAATAAAGTCTGACACTGTTTTCACTGTTTCCCCATCTATTTGCCATGAAGTGATGGGACCAAATGCCATGAGCTTCATTTTCTGAATGTTGAGCTTTAAGCCAACTTTTTCACTCTCCTCTTTCATCAAGAGGCTTTTTAGTTCCTCTTCACTTTCTGCCATAAAGGTGGTGTCATCTGCATATCTGAGGTTATTGATATTTCTCCTGACAATCTGGATTCCAGCTTGTGCTTCTTCCAGTCCAGCATTTCTCATGATGTATTCTGCATATAAGTTAAATAAGCAGGGTGACAATTTACAGCCTTGATGTACTCCTTTTCCTATTTGGAACCAGTCTGTTGTTCCATGTCCAGTTCTAACTGTTGCTTCCNTCTTGATTCCAGCTTGTGTTTCTTCCAGTCCAGCATTTCTCATGATGTATTCTGCATATAAGTTAAATAAGCAGGGTGACAATATACAGCCTTGATGTACTCCTTTTCCTATTTGGAACCAGTCTGTTGTTCCATGTCCAGTTCTAACTGTTGCTTCCTGACCTGCATACAGGTTTCTCAAGAGGCAGGTCAGGTGGTCTGGTATTCCCATCTCTCTCAGAATTTCACAGTTTATTGTGATCCACACAGTCAAAGGCTTTGGCATAGTCAATAAAGCAGAAATAGATGTTTTTCTGGAACTCTCTTGCTTTTTCCATGATCCAGTGGCTGTTGGCAATTTGATCTCTGGTTCCTCTGCCTTTTCTAAAACCAGCTTGAACATCTGGAGGTTCACCGTTCACATATTGCTGAAATCTGGCTTGGAGAATTTTTAGCATTATTTTACTAGCATGTGGCATCTCAGTTTCCCTTGTTTTTCTGATCTGTCTGTTGTGTTCATCGTCAAATCAATTTGGAATAGAATGAAGTCTTAGCCTAATGGAGTTGTTGCCTGCTCTTCACCTTACATGGTCAGAGTAGTGCAAAAACTATTAGATATAAATGAACATATTACTTCACTGGAAAACAATGCCATCTGGGCAGAATGTATACCTACTTTATTAAGACTCAGGTCTCCCTCATGGCTATGGCATTTGGATTGTTAATATTCTAATACAAACAAAGGGAAGTGTTTAGCTTCCTAAATGAAGTTGGAGTGATAATGTCCTTAACAAAAGGTGGAAGTTCAGAGAAAAGAAGAATAAAATAGTCTTGATGGAGGCTTTTGAGTTAGCCTCATGTAGACAGGCACTGGAAAAAGGAAACTTGCTCACAAAGAGCAAGGCCAGCTAAAGTTATATTCATTAGGGCCTTGAAAAAAGTCCTTGACTTATAGAGCTTTATTAAATTTTTGATATAATTGAAGATTAGCCATTATTTTGAAGATTTTTCCTTGTGAGTGCATTTTGCACATAAATGAATGAATTTTCAGAGGCACCATTCTTGCCCTTTTGGGTCAGCTAGCCATCTTCAGATTTCTAGCTTGCTCAGGCCTGTTAGAAGTAAGATGGTGGCAGGATAAAGACTGAACCAAAACTCCAATTATAAAGGGAGATTATCAGTGTCATGACTTAGGGCAGAAGAAGGAAAGGCTATAGGGCACCTGATGCAGGATCTTGGCTTAATCATTTCTGTCTTATATTGTAGAAGTCACATGATTTGTTTTTCTTTGAACTGAACTGAATGGAATTAAATTGGATTGAACTGAATGAGGCTCTGGATCATGAGAGAGAGCCTAAAAGAAAAGTCAAACCTTTGAAAATACGCCAAGTGTGAAATGAGTCAGAGGAAAAAGGGGTGCTTAGAAGCGTAGTGACAAAAACTGGCCCATAACCAAACTGCCCCACTCCAAAAGCATAAAAGTCAGTGGTGGAAAAATGGAGGTGAGGAAAGAGAAAGACAATTTGCAGAAATCACATACCCAGAGACAAATAAAAGGATAACTATCTTGTTCTCTAAACACAGTGACCCTAGTCATGTCCGACTCTTCGCGACCCCATGGACTGCAGCCCACTAGGCTCCTGAGTCCATGGGATTTTCCAGGCAAGAGTACTGGAGTGGGGTGCCCTTGCCTTCTTCCTATATGTAGTTAGGGGTCAATTAATAACTGCTTGTTTTTCTTATTTTTTAAATCATGACTAGAAAATATTTAAATAGTAACTAAATTATACTATGAGCCAGACTATGCTTATGATTTACATACTATTAAATTTCACAAAAGCTTATATTTATTTTTAGTCTCTCCATTTGACAAAGGATTGGAGAGTCATAGAAATATTAGAGAAACACATCTAAAGTTGGCATGGGTGCGTGAAATGTTCTAAATGAGTGAATTAATAATTAATAAATAATGAATGTACAAGTTCATAATCCAGGTAGCTTAATTGCTGTTTTTCACATATTTAGCTTTTAGGAGAGATAAAAGAAGTAAAAAACAAACAAAAAAACACTGAAAAAACTTACAAGATTTTTGTTAAGTCCTAAGTTCTTATTAGAATATCAACAACCTGACCTTTCCTTTGCACTTTTCTCTTAGAATTACTTGTATACTTAACATATTTTTCTAATTTAATTATAAATATCCATTTTGATCTATTAAGAAGTCTATAAAAGAAAAGAGATTTTTCTTTTCTACTTAATTGACAGGTAATCTAAGAATAGTGCTTAAGAGAATGATATATGTGTGTTATATATGTGTGTAAGATAAATATATATTTAGTAAATACATCCTTTCTTTCAAGTCCCAGTGGCTCTCTCATTAGCTAACTACATCCATTACCACAAACATCTTTAGTATTATTCTAATACTCAGAGAAAAATGCCAACTAACAAAAGCATCTCTATAAAGAAGCCACACAGCAGACACTCTGGACCCGGATTATTTGTTTGAATATTTGCCACATTACTTTATACCTTTGTGACCTTGGGGAATTTTCTTAGCTTCTTCATGCCTCAGTTTCCTTACTTGTAATATGAGGATAAAAATACTATTGAACTCATGTTGTTCTTATAAGGGATCCCTGGTGACTCAGGGTAAAGAATCTGCCTGCAAGGTAGGAGGCCCAGATTTGATCCAGTATTCTTGCCTGCAAGTTGTTCTTATGATGACTGAGTGAGTTATTTTAAGGAAATTACCTTAAAAAGGTAATTTTTTAGTGTACCTAAAACTACTCTATATAAACGTTAGTTGTTTTTGTGATATTCCCAACTTTGTTGCCCTGCAGAGTATGGCTGTCCCCACTTTCCCCCTTAAGACACTCAAAACATGTGCCTATGAAGAGGAAGATGTGGAAAAGAAGTTGGGAATCAGATTAGGAAATCAATCCAAGAGGTAAGTTCTCTTTATTACAGTGACTGACTTGATATCTGATCCAGGATTCAACTGAAACAGCCTTGACCCTCTTGGAGTGGGTTTCCCAAGGAATGAAATGTCCAGTTCTCTCTTTCTGAAAGTGATGTCCTGGCATGAAGGAGATCACTTTAAGCTTTTCAAAGCTTAAGGAAAGCTTTAAGCTTTCTCAGTGACCTAGGTTTCATTCCCCTTGGCAGTAACATAAGACAAGAGCAATAGATGGGGAGACTAGACATGCGTTTAGTCTCATGACTTTATGTGACACTGTTTTCTCTCTCAGGGAAGAACTTTCGAATGCTCAGTGATTCTGTGATCCAAGGCAGCTTAGTTGCCCCATCCTGTGATATTATGTGCTGGTAGGAGTCTTGAGAAATGAGTCAGGAGGAGATATTGCTCTTGGTTCTGAAATATAAAAGCTTTGCTGACATCCACTGCCTGCAAAGCTGTTTCTCTCCCAGACAGATGTGAGATCCATGGATGTGGGGGAGGACACAGAATACGGCAAGGCATTGGTACTAATCTTATCAATTAACTCAATAAAGAGTGCCATCTGACTTCGGAGCCGTCCGGCAGCAGGAAATGTGTAAAGGCCCCACAGTGAAAACAGGATTTCTGTTAATCGCCTGCTTTCATCATGCAGATCCCTTGAGGCAACCTAGCTGGTGTAAGAAAGGCCCAGTCACTGGTTAAACTGCTGCCTAATGTCCTTCGTGGGAGAAATCTGGGCCTCAGATTTACCTAAAGTATGAACTACCTTTAACTGCTCTAGCCTCTTATTAATCTAGCACATGGCTGGGAGCCAAGATTTTCCAATATCATCCCCTTCTATGATCAGTCAGTCCTTGGTTATTCAACATATATATCTGTCAGCCACTTGCTATAATGACAACGTGGTTAAAAACCAGAGAAAGACCGATGTGACCCTGGGTATGGGCCACATTACTGCTCATTACTTGCTTGAAAAGGAAAAAAAAATGCAAACAAAAATTATTCTTCATAAACTTGGTTTAATTCTTGCGAGCAAGTTTGTGAGTCATTTTATGAATGGCTCCAGCTTCAAATTAGGGCTCCTGTTTCCGTTTCCAATGAGCCTCTAGTATTACATCTAATATTGTTTCCTTTCAGCAATTGAAATGTACATCCCTGCTGGGTTGGTAAGAATAGAAATTTCTTTCCGGAATTCTTTCTTCTTTCTGAATTGCTTCATTTTACTTCCCCCCAAACTAAAATAAAGTAATTTGTACCTAAAACTAGACAAAATTAACCTCACGGCTTGTTCTCCTTACAGTTTGCATCGTGACTGCTTGGCACAGGAGGCTGCTTTCACTCATAGCCCCACTTCTTCACCTCTCCTCACCTCCTTTGGATAGGGAAAAAAAAAAATGGCTTCCATGGATAGCAAATGGGTTCAGGCAAAAGAAACTGCTCAGAGGGTTTAGGATTCGCTAATGTGAAGGTTGATACGGATGAAGACTACCCATTTCAAGGGCATCACCCTATCATTCTGTACCTGGGTGAGTATTCCCTGTACTCAGGTCTATCTGTCTGCAACAGACCAGAAACTATGTAAGTCAGGCTCCTGAAGTCTCCGAAGAACTATCTAGTTTTGTTTCTGTGTTCTTGAGCATACAAGCCTCATCTAAAAGGCTCACCTCTCCTTTCTTTCTTNTCTGTACCTGGGTGAGTATTCCCTGTACTCAGGTCTATCTGTCTGCAACAGACCAGAAACTATGTAAGTCAGGCTCCTGAAGTCTCCGAAGAACTATCTAGTTTTGTTTCTGTGTTCTTGAGCATACAAGCCTCATCTAAAAGGCTCACCTCTCCTTTCTTTCTTTACAGGGACTGGTTTCATCATGATATTGAAAAATATTTGTTACAAATCTTCCTTCCTGCGTTGGGTTTCCCAGGTAGCTCAGCTGGTAAAGAATCTGCCTGCAATGCAGGAGACCCTGATTAGATTCTTGGGTTGGGAAGATCCAATAGAGAAGGGATAGGCTACCCACTCCAGGATTCTTGGGCTTCCCTTGTTGCTCAGCTGGTAAGGAATCCACCTGCAGGAGACCTGGGTTTGATCAGGGTTGGGAAGATCCCCTGGAGAAGGGAAAGTCTACCCACCCTGGTGTTCTGGCCTGGAGAATTCCATGGCATGGGGTCACAAAGAGTCAGACAAGACTGAGCAATTTTCACTTCCTTCTTGTGTACATGGCAGACATTACTAATTGAGATAAGCCTTCTTTCCTGGTGAGGGTTTGCAGAATTTATGAATCCTTCTGCATGTAATGTTTAGGAATTCTAGCACCAGTTAATTAGTGTTGTCATCAATGAAAGAAAATACCTTCACCCCTCAAAAAAAGCTCACTATATTTACTGAGCTGTAGGCTTGAGGGTCTCAAGTCTTCCACCACTGTTTTTTACATAGTAGATATAAGAGATAGAACAATGAGAAATTTAATAGGGTGAACCAAGCCATGAATGAGGGACCTTTTGTCTAAACTTCTGTTGAGCATTTTGCATAAGGAGGGGAAAACAAACACAAGTGCCATAAAAGTAACAATCAAGAACTATTACTTCCCTGGTGGCTCAGAGGTTAAAACGTTAAGAATTACTACCACGTATTAAATTTTCAGATTCACTAAACAGTGCCATACCAACACAAATACAGATGTTGTCATTAAGCAACTATTATCACATGTACCAGACAAGAAGAAAAGAAAGAATACAGTAAGGAGTAAGGAGAGACTATAATTAGCAAAGCAAAGCCTATCTAGAAATATCCAGCATCCTTCCACTTATATATCACTGGCCAGAGTTGTTACATGGTCACCCCAGGCTGCTAGGGAAATTGGGAGATAATGTTTCTTAAAAGCCAACACACAGATGCCCCAAACACAATGGGGGTTTCCACTAGTAAGAAAGAAGAGATTTTGAACGAGTAACTAATCATGTCTGACACCGTCCCCTTTAAGGCATTTTCATAATATCAGTAATAACAACCATTTTTTCTTAGATTTTATTACAGACAAAATTATATACTTGCTATCTTTGCCACCAGATTGTAAACTTTGAAAGAGCTGAGAATGTGTATTTTCACCGACCGTTTTGTTTCCAGGAACCAGATCAGTGTCTGTAAAATAATAGGTACTCAAAGCATCTTTGGTAAAAAGTGAATAAATTCCCACCACACTTTCCTAGTTCATATAAGTGATATCTCCTCCCTGGCTTACTCTCTTTCTCTCTAACATCTCAATTAGTCTTCTTGCTTTAGCTCTGCTGCTGAGCCGTCCCTCTAAAATGATTTGTCACCAAGTTAAATCACTCAATAGTTCACCATTACCTTAAGGATAAAGTCTGGATTCTTGAACATGATTTATAAAGACCTTAGCGACTTGATTCCCATATATCTTTCTTGCCTCATCATTTGTCTTCCCCGCTTCTCATTGTATTTCTCTAGTAACTATTTTTTAGCTCCTCAAAGAGACATACTCCTTTTTTTTTTTTTAACGTGGGATCTAATTTACACACAAAACATGCACCTTGTTTGTATACAGTTTTATGACTCTGACAAATGAAAAGAATTAGGTGACTAATATCATAATCAATATATAGAACATTTCCATTATCTTCCAAATTTCCTGACAACACTTTGTAGTCAACCTCTGTGCTGGCTTCCAGTTCCTGGTGACCAATGATCAGTTTTCTGTCCTACAGTTTTCATTTTTCCAGAAAAACATATAAATAGAATCTTACAACACTGGAGCCTTCTGAGTCTGGATGCTTTTACATAGCATAACGCTTTTGAGATGCATACAGGCTGGAGCATGTATTTATAATGTGTTTCTATTTACTGCTGAGTAGTCTTTCATTGTATAGATATACCATAGTTTACCCATTCAACAAATAAAAGGCATTTGCATTGCCTCCAGTTTGATGTAATTATGAATAAAATCATTATAACCATTCACAGACAAGTTTTTATGAATAAAAATTATCACCTCAGAGAGTAATTACTCGATTGCAGCACAAATGTATGTTTAAATTTATGAGAAATTGCCTTTCAAAATTGTTTTCCAAAATGGCTTACTACTTTGCTTTCCCACAATATCTTCTCCTAATGGTGGCCATTTTGTCTTACTATTACTCCACTCATCTCCTTCACTCAACTTACTCATACCTATATTTCAGATTAGAAAAAATTTTATTGGAGTATATTTGATATACTTTAGATTTTAGTCTGGTGATTGCTTTCTTTTGGCAAAGGATCTTTGCTGACCCTAGGTCTGCATGTGTGTTACGTTGCTTCAGTCTTGTCTGACTCTTTGCAACCCTATGGACTGTAGCCATCCACAGTATTCTCCAGGCAAGAGTACAGGAGAGGGTTGCCATTTCCTTCTTCAGGGGAGCTGCCTAACCCAGGGATTCAAACAGTGTCTCGTATTCAGGGATTCAAAGCAGTGCCACCTGCTTTGGAAGGCAGGCTTTTTACCACTAGCACCACCTAGGAAGCCCAATCCTAGGTCTAGAATATTGTATCTCCCACGTTCTCTCATATTATTTGTATCTTCTCAATTAATACATAATTTTAAAAAAATGTAAAAATAAGGTTATTTCTTTCTCATTTGAGCTGAGCTTCCAGGATTACAGATGCCAATAACTCCAGCATAATGAGGTATGTGTTACACTACCCTGGTAGAACTTACAAGGAATTTTCTGATGGCCCACTGATTAGGAGTCTGCACTTTCACTGCCATGGTCTGGGTTTAATCCCTGGTCAGGGAAGCAAGATCCCACAACCAAAAAAAAAAAAAAANCCATTCTGACTGGTGTGAAATGGTATCTCATTGTGGTCTTGATTTGCATTTTCCTGATAATAAGTGAAGCTGAGCATCTTTTCATGTGTTTGTTAGCCATCCATATGTCTTCTTTGATTAAATTTTAATGATAAAGTGGTAATGAGGACTGATCAAAGACATCAGGAACACAGAACTGTGAAGCCAAAATGAATTTCAGAAACTAACGTTCATCCTGGGCCTTCCTTCTTCTCTTCCTGGGATGTTCTGGGGTGCCCCATTCCTACGGCCCTGATTTTTATTCCAGTCACCTTCCCATTTCTCTGGAATCCTTC
This sequence comes from Neotragus moschatus, assembly GCA_006410615.1. NCBI lineage: Eukaryota > Metazoa > Chordata > Mammalia > Artiodactyla > Bovidae > Neotragus > Neotragus moschatus. Next base: position 411,698 of record SJYA01002076.1, read on the forward strand.
AGAGACAAATTTAAAGCCAATGATCTTCATGCTGCCAAATTTAATGGATACTTTACTGTTTTCATCTTACTTAAACTTTGCAAAGGACAACGATTATTTTTTATTGTTCCACATTCATTCTCCCTGTTTAGGTGACAGGATCCACATTTTGTTTGGGGATCTACCCCTCCTTCACTGGATACATTCTTGGTGGGATTGTAGAGTAAGGTGTTCTTTCCTATCTTAACCAACTGTTGGGCAGTCAACTGATTTGTTCATCAGATACTTAGAACATGAACTCTAAAAGAAATAACTAACTAAAAGGTGAAAACTGCTATAGCAACTTGTTCATTCCAGTACTGCAATTATCAGTCTCCCCCTGGGGCTGCTCAGATTTCTGTCCTTTTCAAAGTCAGGGCCTTCAGCATTTCCTTTGATCCTGTGAACTGCCCACATCCTCTTCTATAAATTCCTCTTCTCCTCAAGTAAATTGGTCATTTGCAACCAGAGTCATAACTGATATCCCCCCTTAGAAGCATTGCCTCCTTCCACAAACACTTTACTTACTCTCTTTTGCCTCGAAGATTCTCATTTTGATCCTACCTCACTGGCCACTCCTCCAGTCTTCTCTGATAACTCCTAAATTCTTCCTCCACTCACCTTCTAAATACTAATGTTCCTCAGGAGTTTGCAGCCCCTCTTCTCTTACTATATTATATTTTCTTCCTAGTGTGAACACATGGCTTTAAATGACATGGTCTCCAAAATTTTAACCTGTAGCCTAGATATCGCCTCTGAGCTACCAACTTGTACATATAATTGCTTATTTGACATCTCTACCTGATGTTTTAATATCTCAAATTTAACATATTCAAAATGAATTCTCTCCCAACCCTGTTTCCCATCGTCCCCTGCCAGCCCCTCTGACCACAACCCTCCCTACTCAAGGGAAGGCCATCATTCACCCTATTTAGAAGTTACTTTTATAACTTCTTTCCTTTGCTCCCAGTATGCAGTCCAGCTACAAGTCTGGACTTGAGTCTCTCTAACCCACCTACTTCTACTGCCTCTACTCTACTCCATGCCAACTCTTGCCTTAAAGTACCATTACTGCCTCCTAACTGTCTCCCTGCTTCTATTCTTTGCCTCCTTTCATTCTGTTCTCTTCACATCACTCAATATCATCTTAAACTATGAATTTTCACACTTTCTTCATGTGGCTTCCCAATATATCTAGAAAAAATCCAAAATCCTTATCCAGGCCTATAAGGACCTATGTGATCCATTCTTGCCTCTCCAAAGATATTCCAGTTATTCTCTATTACTTGCTCACCAAGCTCCATCAAATGGCTCTCCCTTAGTTCCTTGAACACATTTACCTCTTTCCTACGCTAATGATTTGCACGTGTCATTTCCTCTACCCAGGAATGCTTTCTCTATTGGTTAGCTGTTTTTTTATTCTTCAGGGGTCTGTTCAGCCATCAACTCACATAAAAAGGTTATGTATGCCTGATCACTTTATCCCAGGAAGGTTCCCCATAACCCCAGTTTTACTTTCTATCCATCCCTACCGTCTCCATTACAGCACCCATCACAATTTCTAACTCTTTTGTTTTTATATAGTATTCACTTTTTGTCTGGCTGTCATAAACAAGGGCAAGCTTGTTTACAAATTGTAAGCTCCATAAACAAGGACAAGAACTAGTCTGTCTTATTCACTACTTTATCTCCTAGCACCCAGAACCCATCACCTCGTGCCTGGCAGGGTACTGTATATAATTCATAAGGAATTTAGGTCTCCAAGAGTCATTTCTGATATTAGGAAGCTCTGAGATTGTCTTCACTATGAGCTTTAAGGGCTTTTACGCAAGCTTCTCTATAAGCAGCTAGTAGGCACTAAATATTTGCATACTGAATGAATGACACCACAAATGATACCCAAATTTCTGTCTCTATTGCTAACCTCTCTCTGAACTCCAAACTATTTCTAACTGCTTGCTAGGTATCCCCAAGTGGATGTTTATCTCAATTTTAACAATGTCCAAAATCCAGATTGTCATCTTCCCCACCAAACCTGTTCTTCTTCCCGTATTATCCATTTCAGTTATTGCCCAATTTTCCTCCCACTCAGCTACAAACTCTAGGTCTTGAACAATCTCTCTCATCCTCCATATCTAAATAATCCCAGTAGTTCTGATTCCTCCAAATTTGCTCCTACCATAATGCACTGTTTAGATTTTTCATTATCTTTCAACTCCAACATGAAAACAAGCTTCTAACTGGCCACCTTGCCCTTAAAATTTCCCTTTCCAATTCATCTTTTACGCAGCCACTCGAGTTATTTTTCCAAAACACAGAGTTTATGTCACTTCCCTTGCCCAAAGTTCAGTGCCTCAGAATTAACAGTCAAATCCCTAAGCATGGCATTTTAAATATTCAACAAGTCCTCAAATACGGTTTCAGCTAAAGCATCCACTATACTCCTCAATGAATCCTTTTTTCCAGTACACACTGAACTGGCTACTAAATGAACACTCCAACCTATTTCAGTGTTCAAGATCGTTCCCTTGGGATAGTTCTTCAGTAATAAGACTCTCCAGTAATAAATGCTGCAATCCAGCTGTGATCTTTGAAATCCTTTCCTGTCTTCAAAATCTAACTCATATGCCATCCTCCATGAAGACTCATCTTTTCCCTCCAGTCAAAACAAATCTATCCTTCCCTGGTGTTCTCACAACACAGTTTAACCTCTCTTTAACAATTATCTCGCCCTGCTTTGGGAGTTAGTTGTCTTCCAGCATGTTTTTCTCACTAGTTAAGGTTCACTGAATTTATTCATCCTCCCACTAACTCAGCACGGTGCTTGTACAAGCTAAGCATTTAGGAAATATTTGAATAGGTAACCTTCTTCATTTACAGGAGGTGGGGGTGGGGGTGTCAAAGCTAAAGATTAATTTGCCAAAAACGAGACCTCTACTTAGACGCAAAATTTAAAAACTAGAACCTAAATCTTTTGAGCTTAGTTGACCTCACTTTGTCTCATACGAAGACGGTGGAATTTTTCACTCCCTAACAATAACAAAATGCCCCTGGTTTTATTTTAAAATATTTCTTTCATCCTCTTTACAAATATGCTGCGTCGGGTCAAAATAAGGAAGAAGTACAAGTTCTTAACTTCCAAGTTAATAATATTTAACTTTCAAATGAATCCTAAGTGCATTTCAGAGTCTCAAGAGCAAGAGGGATAAACTTTAATACACTAATTGAATTATTTTCTCCGAAGAGACTTCAGAGGATAAATACAACCTGCGAAACGAATACAGGCGGTAAACACTCAGCCCCACACCCTCGCCTTCAAATGACACGCGAAGGAGAAACCGGCGGCCCAGCCCCTCCGAGTCGGCAGTCTTTCTTCTTCTAGTACCAGAAAGTGGACATATGGAAGAAGAGGGTAGATCTGGGGCTGAAATATCCAGGGCAGAGTCGCCCTGCCATCATTGTGCCCCGACTACAACGGCCTAGTGAATGGCCCCAAGGTTGGCGGGCGGGCCTCACTTGCGGGTGCTGTCTGGGAGCCCCCGCCCCGGGCACTCGCTGACTCTAGCTTTCTCAGGTCGGTCTTGTCCCCATGCCCCTGGCCCCCAAACCAAGTAAAGGAGCCGAAACATCAGCCCCAGAAGCTCTCGAGGAGAAAAGTCGAAGCCGTAGGGCTTCAGACCCGCCGCTCCAGATCCGGGTGGGGTGCCCCGGGGGCGGTTTCCCGGTCCTCTCCGGGGACAAAACTCGGCCCGCGCCTCCAAGAAGCCGGCGCTGACTTCCTCCCTCTCGGAGACCACCCAGCCGAGCGGGTATGGTCGGGACCACCCCAGAACTCACCTTCCAGTCCCGGGCAGCAGTCCGTCCTTCAGTCGGTCCCGAATTCTGTCCACACAGAGCGTCTTCCGGCTCCTGCCGGAAGCAGTTCGAGCGCGGGACAGGAAGTTTGACCGCCCCCACGCACACACCCACTCGCTTGCCTCCCAGCCGCTCGACTGTAGCGCCGAAGAGGGTTCCCGCCCGGTGGTCTCAGGCCTGCGCAGGCCAAGCTGGTAGCGCAGGGCTTTGCTCTGTGAGGGTAGGATCTGCGCTCTCCCGCCTCCCACTCATTCCCTCTCGGCCTTTGCAGCTCCGTGGTCTGCGAAGCCCGAAAAAACGGGGTCAGTCAATTCTAGTCGTGACGTCATTGCTTCCCTGCTGCAACGGACGGGGTAGTTTTTCCTGTCAGCTGAGATCAGTACAGGTTGCAGTGGAGGCAAGCGAGAAAGAAAACATCACTACTTAAACATTTATCAGAGTTCTCTCAGTGAAGAGGACTTTGAAGTTTAAGTGCCAGAGAAGGGAACTTCCAGAATAGTTCGGTATTGCATACCGGGCGGGGTAAAAAATAGAGACTCAGGTGTATAACTTTTTTAGGAATGTGGATTCCCTAGTCTTCGTTCCGTCAGTACATTCGGATGTAAAGAGCTCTCGGATGTCCACAGGGGCCTAGAACCTTTGAGTTTCAGGCTGGATGCCACAACTTAGAGCTTTATGTGTCTGACTTGAGTTCTTGAGATTAGTAATTTTTGAATACTTGCTGGGTCCCAAAGGATGAAGGAGAGACTCAGCTAGGATAGTGGTGTGCCAGCTTGCTCAGCCATGTCCAACTCTTTTGGGACCCCATGGACGGTAGCCCCATGCAGGCAAGAATACTGGATTGGGTTGCCAGTTCCTTTGCCAGGGGATCTTCCCCACCCAGGGATCAAACCTGCATCTCCTGCATTAGCAGCCAGTTTCTTTACCACTGAGCCACCTGGGAATAAAAGGCATTTTCTAAGAAGGGTGTTTTCAAGAATAGAGACAGAGCTGAAGAAACCAGTAGTTTCCTACACCAAGGATGGTGGTTTGAAAAGAAGCAACACCTTTCAAGGGAAGGTTAATTCCCCCTTAGATAAGCCGAGTTTATCTATCCCAGGTGCCTATGGGTTTCTTGTTGTTCAGTTGCTAGGTTCTGTCAGACTCTCTGTGACCCCATGGCTGCAGCACACCAGGCTCCCTGCTCCTTCACCATCTCCAGGAGTCCACTCAAACTCATGTCCATTGAGTCGATGATGCCATCCAACCATCTCATCATCTGTTGTCCTCTTCTCCTTCTGCCTTCAATCTTTCCCAGCATCAGAGTCTTTTGCAATGAGTCGGCTCTTCAAATCGGTATTAGAGCTTCAGCTTCAGCATCAGTCCTTCCAATGAATGTTCAGAGTTGATTTCCTTTAGAATTGATTGGTTTGATCTCTTTGCTGTCCAAGGGACTCTCAAGAGTCTTCCCCAGCACCACACTTCGAAAGCGTCAGTTCTTCAGCACTCAGCCTTTTCTAATTGTCCATCTCTCTTACATGACTACTAGAAAAACCATAGGTTTGACTATACAGACCTTTGTCGAAAGAGTAACATCTCTGCTTTTGATTATGCTGTCTAGGTTTGTCATAGCTTTTCGTCTAAGGAGCAAGCAGTATATTTACTTGGAAAGTGAAAGTGTTTGTCACTCAGTTGTGTCTGACTCTGCAATCCCATGGACTACAGCCTGCCAGGCTCCTGTGTCCATGGAATTCTCCAGGCAGAATACCGGAGTGGGTTACCATTCTCTTCTCCAGGGGACCTTCCTGACCCGAACCCAAGGTCTCATGCATTGCAGGCAGTTTCCTTACTGTCTGAGCCACCAGGGAAGGGCCTAGCTAGCTTAAGAGACTGGAAATAAAATACAGATTTGGGAGTTATCAACACTTAGACAAGAGATGAAGCTCTCTCTGGAGATGAAATGGAAAAGTATATACAACAGAAAGAACTGAAGGCCACTGAGGTCAACTGGAGTGACTGATTACAATACAGTTGTAATCTACACAAAAGTATATTACAGTTTGTAAACTGCTGACCATAAAGCAGCACAACACTCTTTAAAAAATCCTCAATTTTACTGTATTAAAGGGTTGATTACAATAAATAAAACAAATGCTCTTATATAGAGATACATTAATAGGTGCTAAACATTCATGTTTACAACCATTTGTTACTCTTGCTCAGTCCTGTCATTTTTTGAAGCTGTATTGTTTAAATCTTTTTCATCACTTAAAACTTGAAGTGATGTCTATACCTATTTCTCTTGAAATCTTTGTAACTATTTGACAGTATGTGCCTACTAACCTAAAATAAACATAGGCTTTTATCAATACAGATTTGGGTTTTCAGACTATACTGTGGACTACTTGGCAAAACACAAATATATCATCTTCTGCAGTAAGTCCCTCCATCAACCTAACCAGTCTCAGTTATTTAACTTATACTACTTCCAACACAAAGCCTCTATTCTACTCCAAAAACTNCTATACCTATTTCTCTTGAAATCTTTGTAACTATTTGACAGTATGTGCCTACTAACCTAAAATAAACATAGGCTTTTATCAATACAGATTTGGGTTTTCAGACTATACTGTGGACTACTTGGCAAAACACAAATATATCATCTTCTGCAGTAAGTCCCTCCATCAACCTAACCAGTCTCAGTTATTTAACTTATACTACTTCCAACACAAAGCCTCTATTCTACTCCAAAAACTGTTCGATAAGCTCTGAATTTCCCTAAACTCCTGCATGCACACACACCCTGCCATTAAGTCCCTTTTCCATCAACACAATATGGAAACATCCATTTATTCTTTCACCAAGCTACAGTTCAAGAATTACGTAAAGCATTTTCAACTGAATACGTATTTGTGTCTTTTCAAGCATTCTATTTTAAACAAACATTATAAAGTTATAAAAACTATTAATTTAAAAAATATTTTGTATGATCTACTAAAGTTACATTAAATCTCCAACAGTTTCGGAATATCTGATATAAATTTTATGTAATATTAGTTTTAGCAAAAGAAGGAAAAATAGGTCATGTTGACATCAATCTATTATTGTAAATAATCATATAGGATGTAGAGTAAATATATGATATTAAAGATATAGGAGTGAATTATGTTGTGCAACTAAGAAAATATCACTATTATCACATTTAAAGCAAAAACTATCTATACTCTTAAGGGTTTTTTTTAATGTATCTTGAAATCTTTCAGCAGAATGGAAAGAAATCCATGTATTTCCTTGATGAAGATGTTTATGGAGATTACAAAGAGGTATCTCCTGAAATGCAAACTATCTGCTTTCCGATGTTACCTCCTGTCATCATGGACTGGAATGCAGCTAGAAAGAAAAAAAAAAAGTTATCTGACAACATAATGTCACCATCATACATGTTTGTCAGTAGACCAGGCACATATGATTTTTTTTTTTTTTTCTGGCACATATGATTAATGTAGATAATTTCTTTGATGATTTTAGGTACCGAAGGAAACTTTCATGAAAAGAAACTGCTAGTAAAACACTAGCAAAATTACAGGACAAGTCAACCCAATTAACATCTTAAAAATGTGTTTTTTACCCAAACTAAAAATGTTTAATTGGCATCTACATCCATGTTCAATGTTACAGAGTCTGAAGACTACAGCAAAATAAGTATGAGGATAAACATCAGAAAAAACTATTTTAATAGCTTAAACAGGGGAGCCTCATGGGCTGCCGCCTATGGGGTCGCACAGAGTCGGACACAACTAAAGCGACTTAGCAGCAGCAGCAGCAATCTTAAAAAGTTTTACTAAGTAAGTGAAATGGACATCTATCATGTGAGTGAATTTTATATTTCAGTTTGGTAAATACACTAACCAAATACATTAGATTTTTTTCTTAAAAAGGAAAAATTAGCAGTTTGATTTAATTCTCTTCATTTAAAATAAAAGAGATTGTTGAAATCTGTATGTTAGCCAAAAAAAAAAGAAACCCAAATACTGAAAATCTGCTTAATGTAATCTTACAATTGATGACTTAGAACCATTCAATCTGAGAAAGTTACCTAGGGGCTAGATAACTTTCACAATTCTTACAATTTTTAATAATTATTTACAAAAACAAAGAAATATTTTACAATTTGAAATAAGAAAACAATAGCTCTTAAATACCACTAAGTTGAACTTTCATAGAGTTTAACATATTTAAGGTTTCACAGGAAAGAAATGTGATTCGAAGAGAAAAAAACAACTGAAAAGAATAATTAAAAGAAAAAAGACAGTATTTGTGCTGAACTGATGTGTATAGTGAATAAATCTACATTCATCTTACCTCCCATGTTTTCCAATCCATTTATCACAGTCTCTTTGATCTGTAAATCGAAATAGGTATATTTTATATTGTTTAGACTTCAGTGTTTCTATTTAATGGTCTGCATTTTTGCAAAAGGCAGCAATGTTATTTAGCACTTTCTGTCTAAAAATATTTTTCATTTTCTATAGCTAGATCAGAAAAGTTTCCTATCAATTGATTTTTAAAATATTAATACAATCCTATTTTCCCACTGTCTAATCTTCAGTTAGTAACGTCACATGCTGTACACCCTCTTTTCAAAAAACAAACTATATAAGCACACATACACATATACCTTTGCCTATCATTTGCATGTTTCAAGAACATCCTAGATCAGGGGTCTCTGGACCTGATTGATAACTGCTGATTTTCAACCACAACCAAGAGATCTATCAGAAGGTCCAAGAAGGGCAGGTTGTAGGGTGGTGGAGAGGTACTAAGAAATGCTTAAAAGATTTTTGAGAAAGAACAACTTCTAACACATAGTAATATTCCACAAATATTTGCTAATGAATATTACAATTTAGAAAAGACAAAAACCTATTCAACTTGTCATATAATCTAAGAAAAGTAAAGTTTAATAAAATTTTAGATAAAGGGAATGATGAGAAGGTTTCTCAATCAGGAGGACTATACTCCTCTGGGAAGTAAAGTTAATTTATGATATTCAGCATAATTTTATTTTAAAGAAATATTTATTATGAAACTAAGATTAAATTCAAATAATACAAAAGTATATCAAGTAGCAGGAAGAATGATACTGATCAAGAATAGAAGCAAGTTCTACCTTTAGCTTTCCTTCTTTAAACCACTGACTCAGTTGGAGAATACCAAACTGAAATTTATCCTTATAATTTAACACCAGAAATCTTTCTCTGTAGTGGGGAAGAAAAGGATAATAATCAGAGACTAGGGAGGGAGAAAGCTCATATCAAATCATTCCAGAATTCAAAAACTTGTTAATCACATACAGTCTGGTCAAATACAGCTTTAGGTGTAATTACAAGCATACGTATAGTGGACTTCTATTGTTTTGTNTTTTTTTTTTTTTTCAACCATTGCTTAGCACTTGATCAAGGACATATAAGAGAATGGAAGTTTAGGAGAGAAAATTTCTTTGGAAAAACAATTAGGAGTAAGGCTACATACTCTGTTCTTCACAGGGCAAGGAAACTGTACTTCCATTGCTGTTCAAGGCAAGTAAGAAGGTATTCCAGAAGGCCACTTGAACAGCTTGATCTTTGTTCCCTAATGTCTATGGGAGCACAGCAACTGGTGCCACATTCTTTTCTGGAAAGGCCTAAAGTTGCAAGATTTTAGACTAGATAGCTGCTGTGATGGTGGGAAGAGAAGAGATGATTCCATTGGGATGTCATGGGTGTCTACAATTTTCAGGGCAAGGGATGTATGATTATTTTTTGTGGACCAACTGGGGACTACATAATAGAAAGCCTTCCTGTACTCATTATAAAAAGAATTGACATGAGTACAGCATAGAAGGGTAATGAGACTTTTAACTGAGTGTGTCAAGTAGATTCTCTAGTGAAGACATTGTCCATACCAAGGAAAGGAAAGATGCAGAATCCCCAATAATGATGAGGATCACCCACAAATGCACTCCAGGAAGATCAAATGCAGATTATGGCTGTACCAGTAAAGAAAGTATGCTGCCATTTGCCTTATTATCCTTAGGGAAACATGATCAACTCAAAGAGATAGTAATACTTAGTGAAGGGGAAGAGCATAAATGCTAGGAGAGAAGGGATTCAAAGAGACAAAATACAAATTTAATGTTTTAATTTCAACCATTCGTGGGATTTAATCTTGTTTTAAATTTGTTTTCATTTGTATTTTCTCTGGATGACTTGGTTAATATATGTTGATATAATTTCTATTCAGAAGACTGTATTTTCACCTAGATAGGATGAATTAAGGCAAGGAATGTAGTTCTTGATCCTTCAGGTTTTCTGATGTCCTATGGATTTATTTCTGAGAAAAACTGCATTTCCAAATGCAAACAATTATGTGATCCTATCAATCTTTCTTTAATGCATATTTCCCTTCCTTGCTGGTCCAGAAAATCAATCCAACCAATTAAGGTGTTGGAGAATGGAAAAAAAAAAAAAGATGATGCTTCTGTATGGTAGCCCTTCCTGTCACTTACAAATGCCTCTTAAATGTTTCAGGGAACATTAGCATGAGTATGTGAGTATGTGAAAGATGTCCCCAGGGAGCAAGGGGTGGAGGGAGGAAGAAGAATAAGGTTGTTCAGGTGGGTCCTATTGAAGGTCTTCAGGATGTACAAGATGAAGTGGCTACTTCAAAGCTTCTTTTATTTTATTGTTATTATGGCATTAGGGAAGCAGAAAAAGAGGAAAACAAAGCCAAACTTCTCATTTCAGACACAACATGTTTTCTGAGATTGCTCATGAAAGTGTACTGTAAAAAATCTACAATTCCCTTGAATTTGATTGAAAAAAAGTAGGAAATAATTTTTTTTTGGTGGGAGCTAGAAAGTGGGGTACAAAATAATAAGGGGTATACTTTCCAGTAATCGTTTTCTTTTTATGGGATGCTAGTCAAATACTTCAGTGCAACAAACTTGCTCTCAGCCAAGAGAGAATTAAGAAGAAAATACAAATAGTTAGTCATAACCACATTTTGGAGAAGGAAATGGCAACCCACTACAGTGTCCTTGCCTGGAAAATCCCATGGACAGACAAGCCTGACAGGCTGGAGTCCTTCGGCTTCCCAAGAGTCAGGTACAACTTAACAACTGAACACACAAACCACATCTACCCAGTGTTAACTATGTCTCAGATACAGGTAAACAATTGTTTCACACACACTATCTTATTTACTCCTAAATTAAACTCATGAGGTTAATTATGATTATTGTGCTAGGTTTGTAGAAGAGGAAATTGAAGATTAGAAATGATGAATTACTTGCTCACAATCAAACAATAAGTCACTGAATCAGGCTTCCTAGGTGGCCCAGCGGTAAAGAATCTGCCTGCAATGCAGGAGTCGCAGGAGACTTGGGTTTGATCTCTGGGTCAAGAAGATCCTCTGGAGGAAGGCATGACAACCCACTGCAGTATTCTTGCCTGGAGAATCTCATGGAGAAAGGAGCCTGCTGGGCTACAATCCATAGACTCACAAAGAGTCAGACACGACTGAATGGAATTCACACGCGCACACACTGGGACTGATACTGAAAAGATTGAAAACTCCAGAGCTTGTGATTCTAAATCTTGGACACAACTCTTCCAGCCTGCGTCCCCTCAAGCTAAGGTAGCCTTGAATTGCCTTTGTCCTTTCCAAACACTTTAAACCAGCCCCTCAGGCCCACCTTTGTAGGACTACTTTGTTATTCATTCTCATCAGAGGTAGCTACCTTACTTGAAGAACCAGTGTAAAATGAAAATGCTAGCTAGGGTTGGAGAAGTCAACTTTTCTTTCCATGGAGGTGCCACCTCAAACCAAAGCAGATGGGTGACTACCAGGAGGTTACAACTTCTGCTTCAGGAGTATCTGGAAATATGAGGAGGAAAAGGTTTCTGCCAAGTTACACATTGAATGAGCCAAGGATTGTCACATAAGTTTGAAGATGACTGCCTTCTTGCTTTGCCCAGTGATATCACATGATGTACACACAAACTTAACCCACTTGTAACCATACCCAGGCCCTTGTCAGGAGCAAAGTGATGGGGAACTATAGTCTTCCTTATCCACTTCCCTGGTGGCTCAGACAGTAAAGAAAAAATTCTGCCTGCAATGTGGGAGACCTGGGTTTGATCCCTGGGTTAAGAAGATCCCCTGGAGAAGGAAATGGCAACCCAATCCAGTATTCTTGCCTGGAGAATTCCATGGACAGAGGGGCCTGGCTAGGGGAGTTTGGATTCCCAGCCAGAGATGGGGTGGGTCACGGTGGTGAAGTGGTGAAAGTGCCAGATCTTACCCACTAGACCAGTGGTCAGTGACAGGAACCTGATCCTTCGGTTTCACAGAAAAGAATTCCAGAAAGACAGAAGGCAGTGAAACAAGTAAAGAATTTATTAAGAAGAAAGCAAGTATAGTACATGTAGATAGGCACATGGGCTGACTCAGGGAGAGAGAGCGTGTCACTGAGTCGTGCCTTTGTGGCAGTTTGAATGACTTTTATGGGGTATGTCTTCCCAGTTTCCTTTGGCCAATCATCTTGATTTGTTTGGTTCACAGTCCCTGTATGGTATATCTCCGTATCCTCGCAAGTGTGTACACACACATCTCTTAGCCCAGATGGACTCTATTGCAAAGGAGTATGGGTGGAAAATAACTTTGGCCTCCAAGGAGCATTTTTTTGGTGGGTGTGTGGCTGGGAGGTCTCCTGACTTTGGGAAGGAGAAATACATGGTCTCTGCAGGGTCCACCCTCATCCCTTAATTGCCCTGCTATTCTGGTCTTGGAGTTTCAGTCAATAGGCAATGAATCTCCAATTGCTTTACCCTGAGGGGGCGCCTGTCTGCCTCCTGCCTCAGAAGGAGCAGTAATGGGAGGAGCAGGTGGAAGGGGAGATCTTGATGATTCCAAGGCACCAGACCACAGAGACTGGGTTACTGAGGACCCATCCCAGATAGGAAATGGGAAGCAGCACTGCATGTAAGCTAAGCCTCCAAGTCCCCAGTGCATCCTCCGTGGCCCTATTAGATTTCACTTACAAAACACAAGTTTAAAGACACAATTTTTAAGTATTTCAAAGTGGCAAGTGCAAAGAATGAAACCCCAAGAGTAGGGTTCTTCTGAGCACTGGGCTCTTCTGAGCTTGGTTCCCTGTGTGCTTGCGGTGCATGGTGACATCCCTATGAAGCTGGTCCTGGTTTTTATTCTCTGAATTTAGTAAAAGAGGTGTGAGGAAGGGTGTTTTGTTTAAAGAGATTGTAAACTGACACTGTACAGATTTGTTGTTTTGGTGGCAGAACAGTTTAATGTTTAAAAGTCTAAGTTGAGATAGGCTCAGACATGGAGCTGAGTCTCAACTCTTCATACCTGATGACCTGAGAAAAGATTTCATTCTCTCAAACTCTGTATCTTCCATTGTAAAATTGGATTCAAGCACAGGTCAAAATTTTGAGCTGGTTAAAAACATAATTTTTAAAAAAGATACAACATAGCATCTGGCACATACCGTGCAGTTAATAAATGTTTGCAATTACTATTATTGACAGCCGTGATTCATTGGCATTTGGAAACTTAAGTAAAATATTAGTAAAAATCCTTGTCTCCTGGCTTTTGTCTTAACATAAAGGTACATCTAAAAATCCTGAGAAATTTAATCATCATGCTAATAAAAAGCATTGAGCAGTGACTGAGTACCAGGCACTGCCCAAGTATACTTGCTTACCTTCCTTACTCCATTCTCATAACAACTTTTTATATAAATATGGACAAGTCATTTTATAGATGAAGAAACTGAAAGTGAAAAAAGTTTAATAAAGGCCTCAAATTTAATCTCAGGGACCCCATGGGGCTCAGTGGTAAAGAATCCACCTGCAAGCAGGGAACACAGGTTCAATTCCTGGGTTGGGAAGATCCCCTGGAGGAGGAAATGGCAAACCACTCCAGTTTTCTTGCCTTGGAAATCCTATGGAAAAAGGAGTCCATGGGGTTGCAGAGTTGGACATGACTTAGGAACTAAACAACAACAACAAAAAAGTTAATAGCAGATGAAAGGGGCAAAATCTAACCTTCAGTCCATCTGACTGCAAAGTCTATGCTCTTCACCCCTAGGCCATATTGTTGAGCTATGTGACCCTCAACCCTGGCTGCTGCTGCTGCTGCTGCTAAGTTGCTTCAGTTGTGTCCGACTCTGTGCGACCCCAGAGACGACAGCCCACCAGGCTCCCCCGTCCCTGGGATTCTCCAGGCAGGAACACTGGAATGGGTTGCCATTTGCTTCTCCAATGCATGAAAGTGAAAAATGAAACTGAAGTCGCTTAGTCGTGTCCGACTCTTTGCGACCCCATGGTCTGCAGCCTACCAAACTTCTCTGTCCATGGAATTTTCCAGGCAAGAATACTGGAGTGGGGTGCCTACTTAACTAAAATGTTAAAAAAAAAAAAAAAAAAGACATGCCGAGGACCCAATCTTGATTATTTTAAACAGAATACTGAGGGATGAGAACCAGAGAAAATATCAACAAAAAACCATATATTAATGTGTTTCTGTTGATTCTGAAACCAATTGGTCTAGGTGGCATGATGCACCCAGAAAACTCATACTTTAACATATTATGTGTTTAGCTATATTAGCAGGCCATTTGAATTCACGAAGAATAACGGCAACCCCAACCTATTGCTTTTATACTTTTTATCTGATGAGTATTTTATTAAGGCAAACATCAGTGAATATCCATTGGAAGAAAGCAAAGTTATTCGTTTTTGCACAGGAAGAAAGAGTTGTTATTGTCATGACCTTGAATAATATTTTATAGATGGGTGTGGGAGTATGACTTATTTTTCAAACTCAGAGAAGTAAAAGCATCTGTGTATTGACTGAAAGAATGTGTAGAAAACATAGGATGAGGAGAAGAATTACTATGTAGTTTGGATCAGGAAATGTCAGGGTGGGTGGATGTAGGATGATGGAAAAGGAGTGTGTCATGAGTACTTCATAAGTGAGCCCCTGCCTCCTCATTTGCATGTGTCATTTATAATGAGATGAATAATAGTATTAAGATGTGTACTCTGCGGTATGTTCCTTTATCCAAACAAATACATGGCAGCCCAGATAAAACTATCACCCAAGGCCAGCACATGCAAACCAGAGGTGTGGTGTTGATAATTCAACCCCAGTGCCAACTCGAGGGTAATTTTCCAGATAACTGCCTAAATTCTCTCGTTTTACTCAGAAGAAAGAGGATCATAAACAACGTAATGAGTTCCGCAAATGTCCTACTCCTTATTTGTTTTCCAGCATAACTTCCTAGAGTAACATACAATCAAGGGACTGAAGATGTGTGTAGATACAGGTGATGGTACAGAGAGATGCTTCCATCCATTTAAAATAAGCAATGACCTGAACAAATCATGTCCAAGGACACCAAGCCAAGTAAAACCCTACTGTAAAACTGGCACCACTATATATTGTGTTGGCCAAAAAGTTTGTTTGGGTTTTTCCACATGCTGTTATGGGATGGATTTTTTGGCCAACATAATTTGTATATCCCTAAGTCGAGAGAACATGAGTTTGATCCTTGGGTTGGGAAGATCCCTGGAGAAGGAAAGAACAACTCACTCCAATATTCTTGCCTGAAAATCTCGTGGACAGAGGAGCCTGTCACACTCCTACACTCCAAAGAGTCACAAAGAGTCAGACACAATTGAACGACTCAGCACAGGAAGTCAAGAAAAAAACCTCAAATAATGAGTGTGATAAGGAAGTAAGGACTGGTCTCCATAGATGTTAACAAAGGGTATTAGGAAAATTTGACCACTGTGTTTCTGGAAAAGAATATCATCATTATGCTTAACAAAGGTATCAGGTACATTGGAATTCTGCTCTAATAGCATTAAAAAGAGGGCCTAATTCACGACAATCTAGAAGGTATTTCTGAAAAGAGTATAGGTTTTTGAGTCAGGGTTGGTTGAATTCAATTTTGATTTTTCTACCACTAGCCACATGGCATTGGGCCACTTACTTTGTGTATCTGAAATTGATTTTCTTTATCTGTAAAATGGGAATAAGAATCAGCATTCAGGATTATTCTAATGCATACAGATGATATCAAGTCTTCTCCCACTGGCTCGGTGGTAAAAATTCTGCCTGCAATGCAGGAGATATGGGTTCAATAGCTGGATCTGGAAGGTTCCCTAGAGGAGGACATGGCAACCCACTCCAGTATTGTTTCCTGGAGAATCCCATGGACTGAGGAGTCTGGTGGGCTACAGTCCATGGAGTTGCAAACAGTCAGATATGACTGGACTACTGAGCATACACACACACACACACACACACACACACATTAGGAAATGACATGTGCTGTGGAAACCAGCCAAGCTACAGCAGTCAAGAGAAATTCCCATTGGCAGGAAAAGCCCAATGTCCCAAAATATGGTAATAACTAAGTATAACTCACATGTCAGCAGCAATAGTCTTTGCTCACTGACGTAGGTAGGAAAGGTAATACTCAGGAGCTCACCAGAGCTGTTGGCATCCTGTCATTTGGTTAAGGTAAGACTTCCAAATTCTAGTTCAGTTTTTGGAGTCCCAAGTCCTAGGCAGATGAACAAAATAGCTTCATAAAGATCAAGAGAGGAGTCCATTTATAAGAACTGTAGTATGGCTTAAAATTTAAGAAGTGAAACCAATCCCAATTTTAATATTCAGGTAAAATCATGGCTCTATAATACAGCAAAGATAATTTGATGCAGAATTGCTGTTACTATTGCTATTCAGGCATAATATTTACTCTTCCTAACAAATTCACATGACAGATAAAGAAACTATAACTCAGTAAGTTCAAATAAATTTCCCAAGACCAGATAAGTAGATAAGTGAATTTCGGATATGATATTCAAATCCTGGTCCATCTGGCTTTAAAAGAATGCATTGCACCTACACTGTTGGTGGGAATGTAAGTTGGTGCAGCGACTATAGAAAATAGTATGAAGGTTTCTCAAAAAACTAAAAATACGGTTGCCATATGACCCAACAATCCTACTCCTGGGCAAATATCCAGACAATAATATAATTTAAAACATAACATGCTCGCCTATGTTTACAGCAGCACTATTCACAATAGACAAGACAAGGAAATAGCCTAATCTTCCATTGACAGATGGAGAGATGAAGAAGATGTGGTACATATATACAATGAAATACTATTCATGCGTATAAATGGACAAAATAAGGCCACTTGCAACAACGTGGATGGACCGAGATATTCTCATACTAAGTCAGACAGAAAGACAAATATCATATGGTATCACTTACATGTGGAATCTAAAAAATGACACAAAAGTAAACTTTTATGAAATAATATCAGACCCACAGACCTCGGGAACAGACCTATGGTTGCCAAGGCTGAATGGGGTGGGAAAAGGATGGAGTGGGAGTTTGGGATTAGCAGATACAAACTGTTATATACAGGATGGATAAACAACAAAGTCCTACTGTATAGCACAGGGAACTATATTCAGTATTCTGTGATTAAACCATAATGGAAAATAATATTTTTAAAGAATATATATATGGGTAAACTCACTTTGCTATACATCAGAAATTAACACATTAAAATTCAATGATATTTCAATTAAAAAAAATTGAAGAATGAGTTGAACTAATGTATAGTTTGCCAGTCTTAAAAGAAAAAAAAAATAGAGAGCAAAAAGCAACAACAAACACTCCTATTTTGACTCAGAATGGTTTTAGCAGCAGGTGGCAAGTTTAAACATGCAACCCATGATCAAACGCCTCTTGCTGGGAAACTGGATCCTAGGAGTCTAACATGGCATGACAGTTTGGTCCCTAACCTAAAGGACTTCAAAGCCAGGCAACTGCAATTTCTTTGTCCAATTGACAGTAGTTGTTTTCATGATTTTCTGCTCTTCACCATTGTTAGGGGCCTCTGGAATCTCATGAACTCCAGTGCAGTTCATTATAAAGCATGTGACTTTACAGTAGAATTATCCTGGTCACTGCGTTTCTCACAATATTTAAGTCAAGGATTGTCCTTGCCTCCATGATTATGGAGGTTTCAAATATTGGCATACCCACTAGATTAATTCCTTTTCAGCTCCAGTCATTTCCTGAAATAGATAGGACTAAGGGTTTATTTTACTTAGCCTCACTGGGACTTCTGAGCTCTCTTTGGAAACACTTCCCTCTGTGCTTCACTGCAATTAATGTTCAATGGTGCCTCTGGCTTTTATGTCTGAAACTTCTGAAGCATGTGCAAAGGTCCAAAGGAAGAAGGCTATCTTCTCATTATTCCACCCAGGAAATGTCAGGGAGCTACTTAATTCCCTTGTAGACTGGAAGAGGAGCAGGTCAGAAGAGTCTGAGCTTTCTTCGTCCCTGTGAAGTTTGGTGGGGGTCAGGGTTTGAAGAGAAAGGGACATTCTTTTCCTCCTCTCCAGAATTCTTCTTTTAAAAAAATTCTTAATGGGATTCTGAAGAGATGATGGAGTAGAAACACAAAACCTCTCACCTAGTAAGCAGAAAATCTGTTCAGTAGATACTAAAGAGAAATTCTCTGTAAATATTTTGTAACCATATTGTATGCCACAGGAATAATCACTTACTATACTTAACATTCTCTTGTCCATCTTTGTTTGTTCAGATCTATAATTCTCCTTCTACGTGAGACATTCTTGAAGGAGTCATAATAAAATGCAATTATTAGAATTTAATTGGATATCACTTGTCCCTGAGTAGCTCCCTCAACCTCTTCCTACTCATCTACATGCCTAAAGGACTTAAACACATCTGCCACAATACTTAACTTTCAGTCTCAGAAAAATACCAGAATGACAAAGAACCTAGTTCAACAGAAAAACTAAAGAGCAATAAAGAATCTACTTTCAGTGGTATATTAGGGAAGGTACGATGACACTTCTCACCAAACAAATAGCTTACAGAGAAATTGAATCACAGTTTATTTCTTTTAGGAAACTATGTTTTCTCCATTTAAAAATATATTGAAGATAGCTCTTCTCAGTGGTATCCAACATTAGCAGGTAGACAATTTACAGGAGATGAATTTCCCAATTTTGGATGTTGTAGTGCAGTAAATTGGTGAAGGCCTCTTGAAATTACTGAGCTCATCACATGCACAAATGCAGCAAATGCTGTTTATGTGTCTTTGTAGCTTGCAAATTTAATGAGGCTGAGATCTGAGGAATAAAAATATTTCCACTACAAAAATGAAAAAAATGTTGGAATGAAATCTAGGCTCACTGCATGTCTAAGATCCCAAGACCCAAACAAAATTTTTCTTCTATAAGATCACATGGAGGGAAAATGAGTCAATGTTCATTAGAAGCTTTGTTTAAAAGACATCAAAGGGGTGTTGACAATCTTACTCTTTCACTCCTTTCCCTATCATCTGTATAGACATAATATGCTCTACTTTCAGGAAACCTGAAGCATCTTTTAAATTGTTGGTACTCCTCATGGAATGTGGATTGTGTAATTATTGGCCTCAAATGTATAAACTATGAATTAAGTGTCACTTGAATGGAAAATTATTTGAAGAAAGTACACCATGATTCACTTCTAATGAATGCTTTCATATATCTTTGCAAATGTATTCACCGAAAGAAGTTCTCATAGAAGCAGGCCAAGAAACTGTTCTTTCTTGTGATATTTTATCTAGCAATTTTTAAAGTCAAATAATTCACTAACACTAAGAAATTTCCTTTTATTTTTAAGTAGCACACATAGAAATTTCCTGTGCCAGGTTAAATCTTACTGGATAGCCAACTGAAATTAAAATATTTTCCAGCTCACAAAAGCATATTCCACAAAAGACAAAGAGATGTGATAGAGATATAAAAACATAAACTATATGCTTTGTTATTTGAACCCCCTCAAGCTAATAATATGCATCATACCTCCTTTTAGAAAGTGAGTGCCAACTGAAAGTTACTCAGAAGTAAACTTTCAGAATCACATTCATTTTTTCCATGGTTCAGGGTTATTGTATTTTTTTTCTTTTTTAAAATTTATTTATTTAAATTTATTTTTAACTGAAGGATAATTGCTTTACAATGCTGTGC
This sequence comes from Neotragus moschatus, assembly GCA_006410615.1. NCBI lineage: Eukaryota > Metazoa > Chordata > Mammalia > Artiodactyla > Bovidae > Neotragus > Neotragus moschatus. The sequence continues at coordinate 431,692 of SJYA01002076.1, forward strand.
TGGTTTCTGCTGCACAATAATGTGAATCAACTATAAGTATACATATATCCTGTCCCTCCTGAGCCTCCCTCCCACTGACCCCCCATCCCAGTCCTTTAGGTAGTCGCAGAGCACAGAGCTGAGCTCCCTGTGTGACGATACAGCTGCTTCCCAGTTATCTTACTATCTTACTTATCTTCCCAGTTATCTTACTAGTTATCTGTTTTACACATGGTAGTTAATACATGTCAGTTCTACTTTTGCAATTTGTTCCACCCTCTCCTTCCCCTGATGTGTCCACAAGCCCGTTCTCTACATCTGTATCTCTATTCTTGTCCTGCAAATAAGCTCATCAGTACCATTTTTGAAAGAGATATAAAAGTATAAACTGTATATTTTGTTATTAAACCCACCTTAACCCACTAATGTGGACTATATCTCCTTTTAGAAATGAGTATCAACTGCTAGGGGGTTCTCTGATAGCTCAGACAGTAAAGAATCTGCCTGGAATGCAAGAGGCCTGGGTTCAATCCCTGGGTAGAGAAGATCTCCTGGAGAAGGAAATGGCTACCCACTCCAGTATTCTTGCCTCCAATGACAGAGGAGCCTGGTGGGCTACAGTCCATAGGGGTGCAAACAGTCAGACACAATTGAGCAACTAACACTTTCCAATTGATGGTTACTCAAAAATAAACTATCAGAATAGGATTCATTGGTTTCATGGTACAAGGTTATAGTATTTTATGATTAAAGACAAACTATGGATCTTGTATATAATGAAGATAGAAAAATAGTCAAACAAAAATAATCTGTGCGCTCTTGGTTTCTAGTATTCAAGAGTCAGCCCAGTGTTATTGGTTGATTATATATGATATTATCAAGGAGAAATTGTTAGGCTGTGCCAAATTGCAGGCTGTGCCTTCCCTGCTAATAAGAAAAGTGAGGACTAATTTAAAAGACAAAGAACCAGTAGTAACTATTGACCGAAGGGTGCTGTGATATTGTGTTAAGGAAAAAAAAATGTGACAACTTTTTATCATTTGAAAAATGGAATGGCATTCAGAGCTTCTGGNAAATTGTTAGGCTGTGCCAAATTGCAGGCTGTGCCTTCCCTGCTAATAAGAAAAGTGAGGACTAATTTAAAAGACAAAGAACCAGTAGTAACTATTGACCGAAGGGTGCTGTGATATTGTGTTAAGGAAAAAAAAATGTGACAACTTTTTATCATTTGAAAAATGGAATGGCATTCAGAGCTTCTGGTTTAAGTTGTAGTTTTTCAAGTGAGAGATGATGAGGGACTAGATTTAATGCAGCGGTACTTGAGATAGACAGAGGAAAATGGATGTAAAAAATCTCTAGCTATATCAGACAATCTTCAGTTCAGTTCAGTCACTCAGTCATGTCTGACTCTTTGCCACCCCATGAACCATGCCAGGACTCTGTCCATCACCAACTCCCGGAGTTTACTCACATTCATGTTCATTGAGTCGGTGATGCCATCCAACCATCTCGTCCTCTGTCATCCCCTTCTCCTGCCCTCAATCTTTCCCAGCATCAGGATCTTTTCCAATGAGTCAGCTCTTTGCATCAGGTGGCCAAAGTATTAGAGTTTCAGCTTCAACATCAGTCCTTTCAATGAACACCCAGGACTGATCTCTNGAGTTGGACACGACTGAAGCGACTTAGCAACAGCAGCAGCAGCAGCAGCAGCAAGAAACTGCTGTATAATACAGGGAGCTCAGTTCAGTGCTCTGTGATGATGGAAGGGGTGTGAAGGAAGTCCAAGAGGGAGAGGATATATGTATACTTACAGTTGATTCACAGTGACACATAGCAAAAACTAATAAAACATTGCAAGGCAATTATCCTCCAATTAAAAGAATTTTTTAAAAACAAGAGAGAGAGCAAGGAAGGTAGAAAACAATTAGAAGAGATGTTTTATTTCAGAAGGGCCCACTTTCAGATGCCTGTAATTAAAGGTGATGTATAAAATATGTATAAAGCCATGTCCAGAATATAGGAAAAGACACTCTCCTTTCCCTTTCCCTTCCCTTTTTCCTTTGGGAAGCTGATGGGACAATTTCAGAGGATGAATATCCCTGAGGAAGGTGACCCTCTGGCCACAGCTGCACTGTGGATGCCGAAGTGTCTCTATTATTGGTTCCAAGTAGTTCAGGGCCAGTAATTTGGATCCATCATACCCTGCCCATCCTATGAGTTTTAAAAAGGAGGGAATGTTCTCTGATCATATTGCCTCAACCAATATTGCCAGAAGGTATGTCTGAAGAGTAGAAATTAAAACAAACAAACAAACACACACACACACACAGTAGAAACCAGAGAAAGATTAGAATACCTTGTAACCTTGAATTCTAAAAACCCAGTCACTTACTTTTATACTCTTATTGTCATAGTCTGGGAATTTTAAATGCTTTAATTCCAGTGTGGTTGAGTACTCTTTCCAAGTACTGAATTAGTACTGAGCTATTTTTGTTCTCAGCAATTGGACTAATAAACTGTGCTATTAAAATTGTGTTTTAGCATTTTCTTTCACCCTTTAACATCTACTTGAATTACTAGCCCATAACTTTCTTTATCCTAGTTAATTCTCACAACACTATTGGTATCTAGCAGTTTTTCTTTCTGTGCTTTCTCTGCTTAATTATCTACTTGTGGAATACTAGATACAATCTAAGGTAGCTTCTAGCTTTAATGTCATTAATCCACAACATGCAAAGCTGTAGAAGGAAACACTTCATGGAAAAGACTAATTATAAAGATATTTTTTATTAAGGGAAATGTCCATGTTTGTGGTTTGTGGGATGGAAATTGTGAAAGTTACTCATCACACTGGGGAAGAGAATTATCATGGGGCTTCATTTCTGGAAGTCTTCCCTGTTGGAGGTAAGATTTTGGAAAACCTTTGAAAATGAGGAGAGGAGGTAGGCCAAGTAAAAGTTTATTCCAAGAATAACAAATCACATGAGTGAAACTATAAGAGAAAAGCATCGTAGGGGATAGGGTAGGAGGTGAGAGTGGAGAGGGAGCAGTGAGTTCTTGGCTCATCCACACCTTCTGCGTGAAAATCTAAAAAACCTAAAGGGCAGGGGGGCGGGGGATGGGAAGGGTGTGTGGGCAACTCCATAGGCATCTAGGGAAGGCCTTGAATTGGATGCTTAGAGTCTGAGCAAAGAAGCACAAAAGTTAAGGTCTTCACTAAGATAAGGGAATAGGTAGGTTCTCCAGGCTGACCATGCCCCCAAGATTTGGTCAGTTATCCAGGAGGAAGGGGCTATTACAGGAAATATATGAAATCTTAGCATTAGGACACACTCAGAGACTGACGTAGAGAAACATGAAGTAGACTTCTCCCCTTCATAGCACTAGGGTGGCATAGGATACTGGAGAAAGGAATTCAGCTGTAGGAAAGGAACATTCTTTTTACAATGATGGGATAAAACTGGGCTAAAAATAAGTAGGCTAGGGACTTCCCTGGAGGTCCAGTGGTTAAGACTCTGACTTCCAATTCAGGGGGTAAGGGTTGGATCCCTGGTAGGAGAACCAAGAACCTACATGCCATAGGGTGTGGCCAAAAAAAGTAGAGGGAAAAAAATAGGCTACATGTAGCAGCTTTGCACCAAACAATTTTGGTCAAGTCTTTTAATTTCTAAAGCCAAATCTCCTAAACCTGAGAGTTTGTTAGAAATGCAAAACCTGAGGCCTCACTCCAGACTTACGGGTCTAAATATCTGTTTTGAGAAATGCAGTGCTCAATTCTTTTATTTTCAGTTTTATCATCTGTGAAATAGGGGGAATGGTTGTTTTATAAGGATGTTGTCAAGATTAAATAAAGTAACATTTCCAACATGTTTAGTACATACACTAACACTTGGCAGGGTGCATATAAATAACTGGAGATAAATGTGTTACTATTAGTAATATCAGGATACATAATTATTTTTAAAAGAACAAGGATCTCTGCTTGGTGCTCTGTGGTACCTAGATGGGTGGCATTGAGGTGAGGAGGGAGGTCCAAGAGGAAGGGGATATACGTATACATGTATTAATAGCTGGTTCACTCTCAGAGGACACTGACACAACATTATGGAGCAATCATAGCCAATAAAAAGACTAAAAGACAAACGTTGAAAAGAATAGCTAAATCCCACATTAGACTTGGGAATTTTGATTTCTAATCCATTACAAAAACAAAACAAAAACAAACCTTGATCTTGCAAGTTACTGATTGTCTGCAATTAGACCTACTTTCAGTAGAGAATGACCAGGTGAATGGATTTATTTTGAGTGGTGCCTAAATTGGCTGAATTTTGCTGAGAGATTATTATTACATGAGCTTCCTGAATCATTTTCAGTATCAGTGACTATGAGAAGGAATTGTGAGCAAAGAAACCAATTGTCAGATTAACACAGTTCTAATATGCAATGCAAATATTATGCCACTGAAATAAAAGTGCAAACCTGCCCTTAATTACTCAAACCATCTCTCCCTGGGACATAAAAGGGTTTGTTTTGTCGCTTAGCTTTAATTTATTCCAACTATCCTTGATCAGGTTTGCAAATGGGTTCAAAAGACCTTTAGGCCTGACAATGTTTTAATCAATCCCCAAATTGTCTTTGCTCTTCCAGCTAGGTTTTAGAGAATTGCTGCACTCTCTGTCCCTAGTCCACTGAATATCTGCTTTAAATAGAGAAAAAGCAATTATTTAAACATCACAACCTCTATAATAGACCATATCTCCAAAGACAGCCTTGATTCTGATGTCCTCACACAGGAAAGTAGGGCTAACATAATGATTATAATGATGACGATCACTACAGTAATAATAACCTCAATAGCTATGGAATTTTTCATTCTATCTTCTGGTCTGAAATGCCATCTTTTTTGATACATCCCTAATTTTACCTTTCTGGCTTCCTCAGTGGCTCAGTGGGTAAAGAATCTGTCTGCACTGCAGAAGACACAGGAGACTCTGGTTTGATCCCTGGGTGGGGAAGATCCTGGAGGAGGAAATGGCAACCCACTCCAGTATTCTTGCATGAAAAATCCCATGGACAGAGGAGCCTGGTAGGCTATAATCCATGGGGTCACTAGAGCTGGACATGACTGAGTAAATAAGCATGTAATTTTACCTTTAATGGGAAACCACCCATTGAACTTAAAAGATATGTATCAAACTGTCCACTCTACGTCCATAACTTGGATGGCTACGGAGTATCTTAAACCTAACCAGTCCAAAGAGCTAGTTTCTTGTAAAATATTGCCCTCCTACAGTCCATCTTCATAAATGGCACCTACATTTTCAGCACCATTAGGATGCTTCCCCACCCCACCCCACATCTCATCTTTTTATCAGCAAATCCTGCTATTGCCATCAGTCTGGAATTAGCAATCATCTCCTTCCCCACTATGCAATTTTGTTTTCCAGGAGGAATTTTTGCTAACATCTTTCATGCTATTGAGATAACTAATAAGTCTTATAATTTTTAAATGTATGAAGCCCTCTGAAGACCTGTAGTATCTACTAGTCACAATTCATAAAATCCAAAATGTAATATAGAATGTACAGTCAGCAACTAGTGATAGAACAAAAAGATGATAATTTAGGCTTTAAAAATTGACTTTAAAAGCCCAAATGATATCTGTATGTATGTTCATGTGTAACAGTAGGAAAAAAGCATAGAAATATATGGGAATTCAACAACAGCTTCCGATGACTAGCATTTATTAAATACTTAGTGCTGGAGGATGTCTGGGGCTGTGCGTTAAGAGAACAGTAATACAAAGATGAATAAGAAAAAATGTACATCCTCCAGGAATTCTTATTCTAGGAAAAGAGTCAGGGAAATAATTTCAACAATCATAGGCTCAGTTGTCCAAACTTACCGTAATAATTCAGAACACTGTTCACCTGGTGGGAGCTGACCAAATAGATAAGGAAACAAATGAACTTTATATGGTAACTTAGCAAAACCAAACTCCATTCAGTAAAGTCAAATATCACAGGGCTTATGATTTATCAAATCCCATAGCTATCCTTGGGTTTCCCTGGTGATTTAAACAGCAAAGAATCAGCTTGCAGTGCTGGAGACCTGGGCTCGATCCCTAGGTTAAGAAGATATCCTGGAGAAGGAAATGGAAATCCATTCCAGTATTCTTGCCTGGGAAATCCCATGGACAGAGGAACCTGGCAGTCTATCGTCCATGGTGTCACAAAGAGTCGGACATGACTTTGCAACTAAACCATAGCTATTCATATTTTTTTAAAAAATAACAAAGAACAGAGTCTTGTAAATGGTGAAGGAATCACTTTTTTTCAAATCTCCATATATCTGATATAATTATTCTGTGATACAAAATGCCTCCTCATGGTGAAAGAGTTTCCAGAACTGAGGTTAAAGTCTCTATTAGGTTTATTTCCCAAGAGAGTCTGTGTGTTTGGGTGATCCATCCTTTAAAGACATGAGCATTGCATTGTGTTATTCCAGTAAATCAAGTAAGCTACTGAGTGATATAGTGCTGGGAGCACTAAACTCCTTGTGAGCTTTAATTCAAGAATGACATAGAAAAGATGGAGCACCAGAACACAAGCCAAGCTTTGGAAGCTTTTCTCATGTACTCAGTTGTGTTTAAAATACATTTATTATCACTGACAAGAAAATGATTCTGCTAAAATGCAATCATTGTGGAAACTAAACACAACCCTAAACCCAAAGCCACCGTTTACATTAGAGTACTGTTTATCCATCAAATGCTTCTGAGGACCTAGTATGCCTTAGACACTCTGACAGAAAGAAAAAAATACAATTAAAAAAAAAAAAAAAACCTTGGTGCAAGTCTCCAAAAGTTAATAGATTAGTGGCAAACACTCCTGAACAATCAATTAACACATAAAATACCAACTTCGATGGATGTAGGTACAAAGTATTATAGATGAGAGTCTGTCTCAAAGATACAGTGAAGCTGAGTTTGAAAAGTGGAAAACAGTTAGGCTAGAGACAAGTGATAGAGTGGGTGATTTAGAAAAAGAGCAGAACTTTTAAAGGCATGCTGCTGCTAACTCCTAAGTCGCTTCAGTTGTGTTCGACTCTGTGCGACCCCATAGACAGCAGCCCTCCAGGCTCCCCCGTCCCTGGGATTCTCCAGGCAAGAACACTGGAGTGGGTTGCCATTTCCCTCTTCAACGCATGAAAGAGAAAAGTGAAAAGGAAGTTGCTCAGTCCTGTCCGACTCTTTGTGACCCCATGGACTGCAGCCCACCAGGCTCCTCCATCCATGGGATTTTCCAGGCAGGAGTACTGGGGTGGGGTGCCATTGCCTTCTCCCTTTAAAGGCATAAGTTTTGGAGAATTTGCTGAGAGGGCACTTTCTCTGTTTTGTAACATCTGGCATTCCTTTTTAACTGTTGCTTAAACATGACATTTAGCAGAACTTTCAGCCACTGGACGATCAGAATGATTTGTTGTGGTAAACAGAATGGAATGGTTTCTTAGTCCCTATGTTAGATAAGACTACAGTCTAAGCAGTACTAATTTTTCTATTGTAGGTATTAAAAGAGGCAATCTTTCTTAGAAACATGATTTTCATTATTTTTGTGGGTTGTTGACTATAAATGACATAAAAGAAAAATTCATATGCAAATAACACTTCTTAATAAATTATATACATTGTATTAACTGATTTTTCATTTATTTATTAAGACCACAGATACCAAATATCCACCACTGAACTAGCGTCTAGAGATAACAAAAACAGATAACATATAGCCTTAAGCCTTCAAGTCTCAAAGTCTACTGGGATATTCAGATATATTTAAACAGATATTTATAAAACAGTGTGACTAATGTAACAAAAGCAGCAAATTGGTAACAGTAGCACAAACAGGAGTGATCTAACACAAGTGGATAAATATGGGGAAAACTAGTAAAATGTGACCCAATGAGAAATGAGAAAGTGTTTCTAGGTTATGAAATAGCACAAATAATGAAAAAGAAGGTATAAAATAACATGGATTAGTAGGGAAGTTCCATAGAAAATTTGCTGTGCAGGAAGCCTGCTCTCACCCAAGATGCAGGTAATGACGTATAATGTATTTACACTTTCAATGTTCTGTGTTCTTTTTTGTCTTCACTCTCATCCAAGCAGCATGGTTGCATTATAGCTTGCTTTATATGGCTCGGGGCTCTTTAACGTGCAATAAAAGAAGCAACGCTTTTTGATACAGTTGAACAGCTGCTGTTAAGAACACGATTAACAAGTGAGTCAAAACGTGCTGCTGAGGGTTAGTTAATGCATTATATCAGTGTTAATTAAAGTATTATTAAAAGGCTGACTGTTGCCTCTCATATTGCTGGAATTCACACACACACTTCATTAATCTTTGCCCTCCCTGTGGGGTAAGTCACTGCACCTGTTCGTCTTCATAAGCAGAAGTACTGCCTGCCAGAGAGCTGGTGTGCAGCTCGAGACATTCAAGGATATGCGGCAGATCAAAGAGAAATAGCCCTGTGTTTGATAGAGATTTTACTTCCACCTCATTTTGGTGACCACACCCTGGCCTTCTCTTGTTGCTTATCTGAGCAATAAGATATTGCTTATCTGAATTTAGTGAGAGAGACTCAGTAAATGTCTTCTATCAAATGACAGCTACATCAATTTCAAGCCCTCGTGTTGTGTCACAGGTGTATTCTCCAAGATTCAGAGGTTAAAATACATGACAGAAGTACAAGTATTGGGAGAACTCTCTCTGTGAAATAGAGGACTCTCTATTTTACTTGGTGGAAATATGCCTGAGCAGAGAAGATAATGAAGAGATGTAAAATATTGATAGGGTACAAAGGCACAGGCTCGTGTGCAAAGAGTTATGTGGAGACATGAGAAACAGAATCTCTCTAGAGATGCTTGAAAGTAAGATTTTGCAGCTGTAGTGGGCAAAAGTAATAAAAGTAGCAATAATAGTAGCTACCACTTATGGAAAACCTACTCCACTAGGTGCTATGTTTTGAACTTCAGATATTTTATTTCACTTAATCTTTTGGCTTCCCTGGTGGTGCAGAGGTTAAAGCATCTGCCTACAATGTGAGAGACCTGGGTTCAATCCCTGGGTCAGGAAGATCCCCTTTAGAAGGAAATGGCAACCCACTCCAGTATTCTTGCCTGGAGAATCTTGTGGACGGAGGAGCTTGGTGGGCTACAGTCCACAGGTCACAAAAAGTCGGACACGACTGAGCGACTTCCCTTTCACTTACACTTACTGGCATTCACTGGAGGCCAAAATTATTCCCAGCTTCAGGTGGTGGAAAAAACCCACTTGCCAAATCAAGAGATGTAAGAGATGCAGGTTCAATCCCTGGGTCGAGAAGATCCCTTGGAGGAGGAAATGGCAACCCACTTCAGTATTCTTGCTTGGAAAAATCCCATGAACAGAGGAGTTTGGAAGGCTACAGTCCATAGGGTCGCAAAGAGTTGGAAATGACTGAAGTGGCTCAGCACAGCACATTACTTGAAGATGCCCAGGCTCCTGTGATAAAGTGACTTGCCCACTGTACCACAGCCAGAAAGAGGCAGAGTTGGATTCTAATGTAGATGGATAGACCTCTATCCACTGCACTGCTAGTCACTCTCTTGAACTGTTTATGCATTTGGTAGCAAGAAGCTGCCCATAATATACCACTTAAGATTCTAGTCAAGACAACCTACTGGGCTTTCATAAATTGTAAGCACCAAGCCGATTGATATTATGCATCTGTTATAACTGGTTTGTGTCACAGACATATTCTCCAGATTCATTCAGCTTCCCAGGTGGCACTAGTGGTAAAGAACCTGCCTGTCAATGCAGGAGAACTAAGAGATGCTGGTTCCATCCCTGGGTCAGGAAGATCCCCTGGAGGAGGAGCATTCTTGCCTGAAAAACCCCGTGGACAGAGAAGCTTGGCGGGCTACAGTCCACAGGGTCGCAAAGAGTCGGGCAGGACTAACATGACTTAGCACAGCATGACTGGTTTGTTAGAAAGTTATTGCCAGAAAAATAGATTTCAAGGTCAATGAGTGGAAGGTAGCTAAGGGATGATTGATTGTCAATCAGAAGAATTTACAGGAGAAATATTTAAGTTCCCCAAACATTAGATTCTGACCTTTAACTTTGCAGGACTAGATCCTCAGCTCTGCCATATCTGTGCAAAAGTGATGTCTTCTGAAATCAAACGGCACTGTGAAATTACACCAGTAAGAGGCTATACCCATTTAATAATATCTCCCACTTAATAATGTCTAATATTAAATACATGGAGAAGGCAGTGGCACCCCACTCCAGTACTCTTGCCTGGAAAATCCCATGGACAGAGGAGTCTGGTGGGCTGCAGTCCATAGGGTCGCTAAGAGTAGGACATGACTGAGCAACTTCACTTTCACTTTTCACTTTTCTGCATTGGAGAAGGAAATGGCAACCCACTCCAGTGTTCTTGCCTGGAGAATCCCAGGGATGGTGGGAGCCTGGTGGGCTGCCATCTCTGGGGTAGCACAGAGTTGGACACGACTGAAGTGACTCAGCAGCAGCAGTGGCAATATTAAATACAACTGTAAATCATACCAGAATGGCCCATTTCAGCCAAGCAGCATTTTCTTATCCTTTAGGACACTAGGCAGGAAGACAAATTATAATCAGAAGACTGCTTAGTGAGCATGGCGTCAGAGCAAAAGCAGTTGAATGAATACATCTATCTCCTGTATATAGATACAGGAGAAGGAAATGGCAACCCACTCCAGTATTCTTGCCTGGAGAATTCCATAAACAGAGGAGCCTGGCAGGCTACAGTCCATGGGGTCTCAAAGAGTTGGACATGACTGAGTGACTATCACTCATATAGATATACCTTCCAATTAGAAAAAAGACAATGTCAACGAATGCTCAAACTACTGCACAATTGCACTCATCTCACATGCTAGTAAAGTAATGTTCAAAATTCTCCAAGCCAGGCTTCAGCAATACGTGAACCGTGAACTTCCAGAAGTTCAAGCTGGTTTTAGAAAAGGCAGAGGAACCAGAGATCAAATTGCCAACATCCACTGGANGCAAAGAGTCGGACACAACTAAGCGACTGAACCGCACTGAACTGAATAAATGATTAGGGTATAAGGCCTATCTTAGATTAATGAGAAGAACACTGACAAAAATTTTGTGTTTAGTCTCTTCTTTCCTCTGGGCTCTATATTGGTCACTTAATCCTTCTGTGGCTTACAGAAATACCATCAAATTCCAGTGATGTATTTCTGAAGTTACATACTAGTTTTGTGTGCTAACTCATGTGTGCGTGCATGTTAACTCATCTCAGTCATGTCCGACCCTTTGTGAAACTATGGACTGAAGCCTGCTAGTCTCCTCTGTCCATGGAATTCTCCAGGCAATACTGGAGTGGCTTGCTATGCCTTCCTCCAAGAGATCTTTCTAACCCAGGGAGCAGACTTGTGTCTCATGTCTTCTGCATTAGCAGACGGCTTCTCTACCACTAATGGCACCTGTAAAGTCCCTGTTTACAACTCAAGTACTTCCAATGTATTAAGAAAAATGGCCTGTACACGAGACAGCAAGAGAGACACAGATGTGTAGAAAAGCCTTTTGGACTCTGTGGGAGAGGGAGAGGGTGGGAGGATTTGGGAATATGGCATTGTAACATGTATGATATCATAAGGGAAACAGATTGCTGGTCTAGGTTCGATGCAGAAGGCTTGGGACTGATGGGCGGGGATGATCTGGAGGGACGGTGTGGGAAGGGAGGGGGAAGGGGGAGGTCCGGATTGGGAACTCAGGTACATTTATGGCTGATTTATGTCAATGTATGGCAAAATGAGTACAGTATTGTAAAGCAAAACAAACTAAAAAAAAAATAATAATAATTAAAAAAAAAGAAAAGAAAAATGGCCCTTCTATGTGCCAGCATTGCATGAAGTGATGTGCATACATAGTGAGCCCTCCAATAGGCTCCTGATGGACTTGCACAGGTCCTGTCTTGGTATTCTGGTGGTGTTTTCTACACGAGAGCCAGAGTGATTTTTCCAAAACAGTAATTGATACACATCAATTATCTGCTGTATTTTCTGAAATACATGGCTTCCCATTATGCTTTTTAAAGTCTAAAAATCCTTAACGTGAGCTAGAGGTTTTGTAGTATTTTTGCCCCTACCAGCCTTGTCTCTTACCAAGATCCCTTTGTTTATTTGTGGTCCAACCACACTGACTGTTTTTCAGTCACTTGAATGTACCAATGTATTTGCCACCAGAAAGTCTCTTTACATGAAGTTTACCTAACCTAAGACTCTCCTTCCTCCCTCTTATTCATTCAGTTTCTACTTATCTTTTATACTTAGATAACATTTTATTCCCTAAAGAAAGACTTAATCTGAGTTCATGATCTAGCTCAAGTTGCCCTACTATGTACTCTAATATTACTAAGAAACTCTCCTTCATATACCTGCTCTAAATTTTAATTTGTGTTCATTCATACAGTTATTTGATCAATATCTGTTTCTCTCACAACACTCCAAACTGCACAAGGGCTCTATTTGAAAAACAATATCTGATAAGCATAGTTACTGACACATAGCCAGTGTTCTCAAACATTTATTGAGTAGATTAATGCAAGCCATGGTAACTTTCAGGATCTCACTGAGATTTTTTATTCTTTTTGAAATTGAAAACTTTAAACTATTTTATATTACTATAAAATTACTTTATACTCATTGCAAAAATTTCACCAAACAGAAATAAATACAGTAGAGAATAAAGATCTGACAAAATTTCTGCATTGCTACCAAGAAATGACACCAATTTTCACTTAGAGGAACACCTTTCTAGTCATTTTCTCTATGACATATTTGTATGTCACTGTGGTTTTTACATGAAAGAGACCATGTTATTTGGGCATTTTCTTTTACCATTTAATATGATGTAGTTCAGTTGGTAAAGAATCCTCCTGCAATACAGGAGACCTGGATTCAGTCCCTGGGTTGGGAAGATCCCCTGGAGAAGGGAAAGGGTACCCACTCTAGTATTCTGGCCTGGAGAATTCCATGGACTATATATTCTATGGGGTCACAAAGAGTTGGACTTGACTGAGTGACTTTCACTCACTCAGAGATCTTTTAATAGCAATACGTATAAATCAATTTATATTTTTGACACTCCTCTGGGATCCCACTGGAGAGATGTATTAAAATTTGTTTTACTTGTTCCTAACAGATGTCCATTTAACCTAATTACAATGATATATAACACCTATTATTGTACACCCATGGAATATATTTTTTCAGGAATTTGTATTTATACACATTCATAACAATGGCATTGCTGAACAAAGAGATGCCTGTATTAAATGTTGATGTATTTTTTTCAGATTTCTTCCAAACAAATTTTATAATTTGTGTACATTAAAAGAGTATCTCCATATTGAAAACACTCATAAATTGAAAGGTTTCATTAACCTGTGAAATTAGTCTCTATATTCACCTAAAATTGAATGCTTTTAGTAATGAGATAACTTACATAAATAAAAAATAATAATTGTATGTGAGAAGATAATAGCATATATCCTTTTAATTACTGGGTAGATTTCTTAAAGTGTAATTGTTTGGAGTCACTGAGGTAGCAATTTAAAAAAAGCAAAAACACTGGTAAGGCCCTGATTTTGAAAACAGAATACTTAAAAAGATTAAAGTGTTTTAAGCCATGGACTTTAGTTTCATCATAAATATGTTGTATAACAGTGAAGGGTAGCCTAAAATTTTGAAGATAAAGGAGACAATTAACTGTGACTGTGTGGATCACAACAAATTGTAGAAAATTCTTAATGAGATGGGAATACCAGACCACTTAACCTGCTTCCAGAGAAACTTGTACGCAGGTCAAGAAGCAACAGTTAGAACCAGACATCAACAATAGACTGGTTCCAAATTGGGAAAGGAATATGTCAAGGCTATATATTGTCACCCTGCTTATTTAACTTATACGCAAAGTACATCATGCAAGATACTGGACTGGATGAATCACAAGCTGGAATCAAGACTGCCAGGAGAAATATCAATGATCTCAGATATCCATATGATACCACCCTAATGGCAGAAAGCAAAGAGGAAATACAGAGTCTCTTGATGAGGATGACAGACGAGAGTGAAAAAGCTGGCTTGAAATTCAACATTCAAAAAATGAAGACCAAGGCATCCAGTCCCATAACTTCTTGGCAAATAGATGGGGAAACAATGGAAACAGTGACAGGCTTTATCTCCTTGGGCTCCAAAATCACCATGGATGGTGATTATAGCCATGAATTTAAAAGACGCTTGCTCCCTGGAAGAAAAGCTATGACAAATCTAGAGAGTATATTGAAAAAGCAGAGACACCACTTTGCCAACAAAAGTTCTTATAGTCAAATCTATGATTTTTCCAGTAGACAGCTGGACTATAAAGAAGGCTGAGAATTGAACAATTGATGCTTTTGAAATGTGGTACTGGAGAAGACTCTTGAGAGTCCCTTGGACAGCAAGGAGATCAAATCAGTTAATCCCAAAGGAAATCAACCTGAATATTCACTGGAAGGACTGGTGCTGAAGCTCCAATACTTTGGCCACCTGATGGGAAAACCTGACTCACTGGAAAAGACCCTGATTCTGAGAAAGATTGAGGGCAGGAAGAGAAGGGGGTGACAGAGGATGAAATGGTTGTCTGGCATCACTGACTCAATGCACTTGAGTTTGCACAAACTTCAGGAGATGGTAATGGACAAAGAAGCCTGGTGTGCTGCAAACCATGGGGTCACAAAGAGTCAGACATGACTGAGCAATTGAACAATAACAATATGAAAATAATGGAAACTTTCCACCTGGATGGTTTTAGTTCAGTTTTCTAAGAAAAAAATATGTATCTAATAGTGTTTTCTACCTGTTGCCTCTCATTATAATTATTATAACTATCAAAACTTAAATAATTACAGAAAGTTTCAGAAATATTTGCCATGCACCAAACATTTTATATCCTTTCTCCTTGCGTTTAGAAGCTTTCTGTAGATTGCCATGGATACCCAAACTGTGACAGTAAGATAGAGGTTGAGGACATATGCTGGGAGGAAGTCAATCAAGAATTATTTCAGAAGGCAAGAAAAGAAAAAAGAAGTGTATTCATTGATAATTTTGCTTTACTGCAAACTGACACTTTGCTGGAAAGTGAAAGTGTTAAAGATGTTAGGGTAAACAGGTAGTTATAGCTAGCAAAAGTTGATTGAATCCAAGCCATGGTCTCTCACCAACTAATTTTTCTATTCATAGCCAACTGAAGATATGGAAAGACAGGATGACCATCCATGTGAAACATTACAAAGAAAATAGTTTCCCTAATCTATCTTAAAATTCCAATGCCACACTTAAAACACTGTACTTTGTTACTAAGAGGAAGCTAATCCCCCATTCAAATGAGGCTTCTTGTACCTCAGACCTATTTTCACTTGATCAATTCTGGATGGAAAGAAAGCACGGCTGGTCACATCTCTCCTCAATAGCCATGACAACCCCTCAGACTTTGAAAGCCTCTGGCTGTTTCTACATGACATCAAGAAAAACATTTCAAAAGTGAGTATTTGAAACACTTGAGGGAAATGGTGATTTTATCAGGCCAGGGTTCAATAGCAGTGCAATGGAAACTGTGATCAGATAATTATTTGCCAGGGCAGCTGTTCTGTGCATTCTAGGATGTTTAGCAGTGGTCCTGATACTAGTACTACCTCTCCAGCTTGTGGTAAATGAAAATGCTTCAAGACATTGTTCCCTAGACAATGAGAACCTACTATATAGCACAGAAAACTCTATCAGTGTTCTGTGGTGACCTAAACAGGAAGATATATGCATAACTGATTCACTTTGCTGTATAGTAGAAACTAACACAATATTGCAAAGCAACTATGTCCCAATAAAAATTAATTTTAAAAGACTGATATCTCTCCAAAAAATGTCCCTAGAAGACCAAAATCATGCATCTTATATTGAGAAGCAAGCTATTGCAGTTTTGGAGAATATTCAGTTCAGTTCAGTCCAGTTGCTTAGTCATGTCCGAATATTTACTCTCACAGTACTTTACTACTGGAAAAACCATACTTTTGACTAGATAGACTTTTGCTGGCAAAGTAATGTCTTTACTTTTTAATACGCTGTCTAGGTTGGTCATAACTTTTCTTCCAAGGAGCAAGCGTCTTTTAATTTCATGGCTACTATCACCATCTGCAGTGATTTTGGAGCCCAGAAAAATAAAGTGTCTCACTGTTTCCACTGTTTCCCCATCTATGTGCCATGAAGTGATGGCACTAGGTGCCATGATCTTAGTTTTCTGAATGTTGAGTTTTAAGCCAACTTTTTCACTCTCTTCTTTCACTTTCATCAAGAGGCTCTTTAATTCTTCTTCGCTTTCTGCCATAAAGGTGGTGTCATCTGCATATCTGAGGTTATTGATATTTCTCCCGGCAATCTTGATTCCAGCTTGTGTTTCAATCAGTCCAGCATTTCTCATGATGTACTCTGCATATAAGTTAAATAAGGAAGGTGACCGTACACAGCTTTGATGTACTCCTTTCCCGATTTGGAGAGTATTACTCAGTTACAATTGATAAGGGTCATGTTTACATACCACAGAGTCTTGATGTCTTCAATTTATCAGTTAGATGAACCCAATCTTGGATTCTAGTTCTCAGTAGATAGGAAATCGCTTCATGGCTAATATTAGGCTATATCCAAGCTGAAAAAATACATTACTTGTACTGAAAAGTTCATCAGAACATCGTCTTCCAACATATCTCAATATATAAATCATGATTCACTTGTTTACTTTGTGCCAAGTAGAATTCATAAAAAAATAATCTTGATTTTCAAGCAACTGAACCCAGTCAATGTTTAGAATCATACATGTGTCCCCTGAGACACATGTCTCAACAGCTGCCCTGGCAAATTATTATCTGGATCACAGTTTCCATAGCACTGCTACTGAACCCTGGCCTGATAAAATCACCATTTCCCTCAAGTGTTTGAAATACTCAGTTTTGAAATGTTTTTCTTGATGTCAAGATCTAGAAGACCACCTAAAGAGAGAACAAGTAGGTTCAAACACATGCTTACATCTTCAATTTGTCCGCTCTTTGGTCAATTTTTTGTTAGCACTAAAACATAAAAGCCTTAATACTCCATATTAGCAGAGAAATTAACAGAGACTAACATATCTTGGGGTTCTACTATTTCATATGCCTTAAATATATTAACTTACTTAATCTTCATATCAGTGCTATTGAGTTCCTATTACTCTAATTTCATCAAAAGATGGAGAAATTGAGACTTAGCCATTTTAAGTGAATTGACTAAGAAGAGACTGTAGGGAATAGCTAAGTTATGAATCTATTGTAAGCCTAACTCCAAAGCCAACTTTATCTTTCCACAATATTATGGGTCTATTTTCTTCAAAATGTTAGAAGATAAAATCCAGAAATCTTTCTTAAATAGTCCATTTGTTGAGAAAAATATTACATAAGATAAAATCAAAATCACTTTTGCTTTTAAAAAATAGTTCTTATAGTATAAAAGAACATTTACAGGTCTGAATGATGTGATAATGAACATTTTAAGAATTGAAATTTAGAGCCATTTAAAATAGAAAATGAATTCTTAGCCAAAATATGTGCTCCTGGAAAATAAAAAAAGGAACATAACCAAAAGGCATTGAAACTAAATCACTTCCTGAGCCATAATGAGCTTAGGTTTTTAATCAGACTAATGAGAAAAGATCTGTAATTCGGCACGGCTCATGAGTCATACCATAAAGTTTCTCCCTACAGTTTCATGGCAGCCCTTGATGTATCATTCATTAGATACTGGAAAAGTAACATTTTCAAGAACACAATGAACTGCAGACAGACAGGAAAAACAATGAGGGAGCAAACTCTCATTCTCCCTTCTAAACTGCCCTTTACTTTTGCAGTCAGTGCTCTCATTCCCTTATCTCCAGACTGATCACTACCTTTAGTCTATATTAATCTGGTGACTCATTGGTGGGCTTGGACATTGTGTTCCTTATGATCTATATAATAGAAGTGTGGGGTGGTAGGAAAACTCCTGCTGTGTGGGGTGGGATGAACACACAATCAACCCTTAATCAGGCACTCTGCTCCCAGACTCTAGGATAACAAGAACACAGATTCTTTTTTTTCCCCTTGGCCACATCATTCAGCACATGGGATCTTAATTCCCAGATCAAGGAGGGAACCCATGCTTCTTGCATCAGATGCAGAGTCTTAACCACTGGACTGCCAGGGAAGTCCCAAGAACACAAATTCTTGAAAGTCATTGATATCCCTCTGTGTAGTCTGTGCTGCATGGGTCTCAAATATTCTAAGTATGCATTATCTATAAATGAGAAAACATGAGTGTTGGTAGGTTGGATATGAAAACATCACACATGAGTAATTGCCTTATAAATTAAAGACTAAGAAGATGCAATTTGGCCCAGAAGTCAAAAAGGGTCTAGAAGATCTAGAAGACCACCTACAGAGAGAACAAGTAGGATCAAAGATGTTAATAGTTTGGAAATGACAGATAGGTCCAACTGGGATATAAGAGTGAAAAGGACAGAGTCTGGAACCAGAAGATATGAAGTATTATATGGATCTGACACACTGAGTGACTAGGAACAAGTCTAAATTGCGCCAAATCTCAATTTCCCCACCCATAAAATGGGGATAATGAGAATTCTGTTTTACAGGTTTATTTAGATAATGCAATGGAATAATGCATCTGAAAGTTAATTTTATTGTTGTTTTATAATTATAGCTTTTATTTTGTAAGTTATACTGAATAATAATCTTATAAGAGAAATACCCAATCCTCATTATTTAACTGACTCTTGGCTCTTCTACCAACTTTCACGTGCTCTTTAAGTCCAGGAGAGGATGGGGTCATTTCATCTATAGCTGTTTGATTCCTGGAGGGATCCCGATCCCTTGTTTATCAATAGGATGCACTTCTCTAATTTCTAGGCAGATTTTCTTCTAGGCAGGCTTGGACAAACAACAGCTGATCAATACCTGCATTTCAGCATATGACCTGCTCCCAAGATTTCTCTCTTATCATTCCCTATACACTTGCCTTCCTCTCTTCTTTCTTCCATCCCTTTCTCCCTCTGTTCCTTTCTTCCTTCTTTCTTCTCAAGTAATACTTTATCTCCTTGCAGTGTTGACTAATGTTTCTATGTCCTGTCAGACTCCTGCCTCCTTTCCTTGGAAACTTCTGCCAGGCTATAGCTTTAGATGCAATTATAGCTGTGAACATTAGGGAGCAGCAGAATGCAAAGGAGTATCACTGCTTCCTGTAAAAAGCTCAGTAGCTGAGTCCAGGTAAGACAGGAGTCTGATCCACCCTGCCTCCAAAGTCAGGAGTCTTGACTCTAAAACCATCTGACATCCCAGAAGACAGTGTGGAACAGCAGCAGTCATTGAAGTCAGAAAAACTTGGGCTTAAAATCACTTTCCAATTGTGTGATCTTCAGTTCAGTTCAGTTCAGTCACTCAGTTGTGTCCGACTCTTTGCGACCCCATGAACTGCAGCACACCAGGCCTCCCTGTCCATCACCAACTCCCAGAGTTTACCCAAACTCAAGTCCATCGAGTTGGTGATGGCATCCAGCCATCTCATCCTCTGTCGTCCCCTTCTCCTCCTGCCCCCAATCCCTCCCAGCATCAGGGTCTTTTCCAATGAGTCAACTTTTCGCATGAGTTCGCATGGAGTTTCAGCTGCAGCCTCAGTCCTTCCAATGAACACCCAGGACTGATCTCCTTTAGGATGGACTTGGATCTCCTTGCAGGAATTACTTAATATCTCTGGGCCTGAAGTCTACTATTAATTAAATAAGGATCAAGATGTCTTCTAAATAAAATCTTTTTTTTTTTTTTTTTTTGGTTCAAAAACAACATGGTGCTTGGGTCACGGAAGTTAATCAATATCTATTATTTTCCTTCCATAATTTTTCCCTATCACCCTTGTGTGAACTATTGCAATCTTCACTTCAGTCCAACTAGTCATCAGTCTGATGATGAACTCACTCCCTTCTCCTGCCTCTATAGACTGTGAGATAACTCTACAGATACCTTGACTTTACTGTGCCCTACAATTAGAAAAGTGAGAAAAACAAATCAGCTTTATAATAACTCTGGATCAGATATACAATGAATAGGAAAAAGACCAGTGTGATTAGAGACTCTAATATGGCCCTCAGTGATTCCTGCCTCTTGTTACTCAGGGTCTTGTGTAATGCCTTCCCCTTGAGTAACTTGATTCTAATCAATAGAATACAGCAATATGGAGGAAGTGTCACTACTGGACTTAAATTACAACATATCATGACCTTTGTCTTGCTAGCAGATTCTTATTAGCCTTAATGAGACAAGAGGCATGTCAGAGACAGCTGGATGGCCAGAAACTGAGGGTAACTCTTTGCCAACAATCTGTAAGGAACTGAGATTCAGTCCAACAGCCTTTTGGGACTAAATCCTCCCAATAGCCAGGTCAGTGAGCTTGGAAGTAGATTTTTCCTTCGCTGGACCTTTAAATAACACCTCAACACTGGCTTTTGAGAGGTCTCAAAGTAGAGCACCCAGCTAGGCTAAGTTCAAATGTTCTTACCTCCTAGAAACTGTAGATAATAAATGTGTGTTGTTTTAAGCTGCTTGAGGATAACTTATTGCACACCAATAGATAACTAATACAAAGAATGAAATACGTTACTACATCAGAGCCTATGTAGCAGCCACATTGTGTTGGGCCTAGATCATAGCAAGGAAGTTGATTTTTGTTATAAATTGATTTTTATTCAGTGGGAAACCACAAGGGATTTTTCAGCATGGAAAAGACATGTCCTGAATTATATTTTAGAAATATTACACTGGCTGCTGTGAGATGGACTTTATGGGGCTGCTTTAGTTATATTTTACATGTCTTCTAACCGAAATTAAAATGATTTATTCTTTCCTCAGAGAAAGCAGAAGTATTCATTCTTGATCATCTCTTTGGTAACACTCAATATAGAACACCTTCATTCCCCATGAAATCATCAGCTTCAGTAGAAGAAATTCCAGCTTCAGAAGTTTTCTTCTTTAATTCTTTTTCTTTTTTGAGGTAAGTCTAGATTAACATGCAGTTTTAATAAACATTACAAAGAGATCCTATACACTCTTCATCAATTGCCTTCAATAGTAACATCATGAGTAACTATAACACAATATCAAAACCAGGAAATGCTACTACCTGCTAAAGGTACTCAGATTTTGCTGAATCTGCATGTATTCATTTGAGTGTGTGTTTGTGTGTGGGTGTGTGTGTTTAGTTCTTCGGAACTTTATCACATTGGAAGTTTATCATCATCACCACAGTCAAGATAAAGAAGAGTTTCATCACAACAAGGATCCAGAGTGTTACCCTTTTACAGTCACACCACTTATTTTCTCTTTGCCTCACCTGTACTTCCTGAAAACAATAATCTATTCTCCTCTACAACTTTAGCATTTCATGAATATTATACACTATAAATAGAATCATATGGTATATAATCATTTGCAATTAGCTTTTTTCCACTCATTTCATATTCCCACCAGCAATGTATGACCCAGTTTTCCTGTATCTTCATCAGGATTTTGTATTATCACTATCCTTTAATTTTTACTATTTTTCACAGGTTTATAGTGATTCTCACTGTAGTTTATTTTATAATTTTCTACTAGCTCATGATGTTGTACTCCCAGGTGGCACAGTGGTAAAGAATCTGCCTGCCAATGCAGTAGACACCAGAAACTCGGGTTTGATCCCTGAGTCAGGAAGATTCCCTAGGGGAGGAAATGGCAATCCACTCCAGTATTCTTGCCTGGAAAATTTTATGGACAGAAGAGCCGGGCAGGCTATGGTCCATGGGGTTGCAAAGAGTCAGACACCACAGACCACAAACACACATGATGTTAAACATCTTTTCATGTGGTTATTTGATCTGTATATCCTCTTCACTGAAATGTCTTAATGCATTTTACCCTTTATCGAATTGGATTGTTTTCTTTTTACCATTGAGTTTTGAGTGTTATTTACTGAGATTTACTGAGCATGGCCCAGCCCATTAGAGCAAG
The DNA here is from genome assembly GCA_006410615.1 of Neotragus moschatus. Classification (NCBI taxonomy): domain Eukaryota; kingdom Metazoa; phylum Chordata; class Mammalia; order Artiodactyla; family Bovidae; genus Neotragus; species Neotragus moschatus. The sequence continues at coordinate 453,871 of SJYA01002076.1, forward strand.
ATTCCCTCACAGCCAGTCCCTCCCATGAGGAAGCTTCCACAAGCCTCTTATCCTTGTCTATCAGAGGGCAGACAGAATGAAAACCACAATTATATAAAAATAAGCAAACTGATGACTTGGGTCACAGTCTTGTTTAACTCAATGAAATTATGAGCCATGCGATGTAGGGCCACCCAAGAGAGACAGATCATGGTGGAAAATTCTGACAAAACATGGTCCACTGGAGAAGGGAATGGCAAACAACTTCAGTATTCTTGCCTTGAGAACCCCATGAATGGTATGAAAAGGCAAAAAGACAGGACACTGAAATATGAACTCCTCAAATTGGTAGGCACCCAATATGCTACTGGAGAAGAGTAGAAAAACAGCTCCAGAAAGAATAAAGAGGCTGAACGAAAGTGAAAACAACACTCAGTTGTGGATGTGACTGGTAATGAAAGTAAAATCCGATGCTATAAAAAACAACACTCCATAGAAACCTGAAATATTAGGTCCATGAATCAAGGTAAATTGGAAGTGGTCAAACAGGAGACGGCAAGAGTGAACATCAACATTTTAGGAATCAAATGGACCAAATGGGCAAATTTAATTCAGATGACTGGGTCATAAGGCAGTTCTATTTGCAATTTTTTTAAGGAATCTCCACAATGTTCTCCATAGTGGCTATACTAATTTGCATTCCCACCAACAATGTAAGAGGGTTCCCTTTTCTCCACACCCTCTCCAGCATTTATTGCTTGGAGACTTTTGGATCGCAGCCATTCTGACTGGTGAGAAATGGTACCTCATCGTGGTTTTGATTTGCATTTCTCTGATAATGAGTAATGTTGAGCATCTTTTCATGTGTGTGTTAGCCATCTGTATGTCTTCGTTGGAGAAATGTCTATTTAGTTCTTTGGCCCATTTTTTGATTGGGTCGTTTATTTCCTTGGAATTGAGCTGCATAAGTTGCTTGTATATTTTTGAGATTAGTTGTTTGTCAGTTGCTTCGTTTGCTATTATTTTCTCCCATTCAGAAGGCTGTCTTTTCATCTTGCTTATAGTTTCCTTTGCTGTGCAGAAGCTTTTAATTTTAATTAGATCCCATTTGTTTATTTTTGCTTTTATTTCCAGTGTTCTGGGAGGTGGATCATAGAGGATCCTGCTGTGATTTATATCAGAGAGTGTTTTGCCTATGTTTTCCTCTAGGACTTTTATAGTTTCGGGTCTTACGTTTAGATCTTTAATCCATTTTGAGTTTATTTTTGTGTATGGTTTTAGAAAGTGTTCTAGTTTCATTCTTTTACAAGTGGTTGACCAGTTTTCCCAGCACCACTTGTTAAAGAGATTGTCTTTTCTCCATAGTATATTCTTGCTTCCTTTGTCGAAGATAAGGTGTCCATAGGTGTGTGGATTTATCTCTGGGATTTCTCTTTTGTTCCATTGATCTATATTTCTGTCTTTGTGCTAGTACCATACTGTCTTGATGACTGTGCCTTTGTAGTAGATTCCTCCAGGCAGGTTTGGCAGGAAGTCAGGCAGGTTGATTCCTCCAGTTCCATTCTTCTTTCTCAAGAGTACTTTGGCTATTCGAGGTTTTTTGTATTTCCATACAAATTGTGAAATTATTTGTTCTAGCTCGGTGAAAAATACTGCTGGTAGCTTGATAGGAATAGCATTGAATCTGTAGATTGCTTTGGGTAGTATACTCATTTTCACTATATTGATTCTTCCAATCCATGAACTTTTGTATAGCAAAACGAATACAGTGTAGTAAAGCAAAACAAACTAAAAAATAAAAATTAAAAATAATTCAGATGACCATTTCATCTACTACTGTAGGCAAGAATCTCTTAGAAGAAATGGAGGAGTCCTCGCAGTCAACAAAAGAGTCTGAAATGCAGTATTCGGGTGCAATCTCAAAAATGACAGAATGACATCTGTTCATTTCCAAGGCAAACCATTCAATATAACAGAAATTCAAGTCTATGCCTCAACCACTAATGCCAAAGAAGTTGAAGCCAAACAGTTTTATGAAGACCTACAAGACCTTCTAGCTGCTGCTGCTAAGTCGCTTCAGTCGTATCTGACTCTGTGCAACCCCATAGATGGCAGCCCACCAGGCTCCCCTGTACCTGGGATTCTCCAGGCAAGAGTACTGGAGTGGGTTGCCATTTCCTTCTCCAATGCATGAAAGTGAAAAGTGAAAAAAGTCAAGTCACTCAGTCGTGTCTGACTCTTCGTGACCCTATGGACTGCAGCCTACCAGGCTCCTCTGCTCATGGGATTTTCCAGGCAAGAGTACTAGAGTGGGTTGCTATTGCCTTCTCTGAGACCTTCTAGAACTAACATCAAAAAAACTAAAGATAGCCTTTTCATCATAGGGGACTGGAATGCAAAAGTAGAAAGTCAAGAGATACCTGGAGTAACAGGCAAGTTTAGCCTTGAGAACAAAATGAAGCAGGGCAAAGGAAAACAGAGTCTTGCCAAGAGAACACATTTGTCACAGCAAACACTCTCTTCCAACAACACAAAGGATGACTCTACACATGGAAATCACCAATGGTCAATACCAAAATCCGATTGACTATATTCTTTGCAGTCAAACATGGAGAAGCTCTATACAGTCAGTAAGAAAAAGACCAGGAGCTGACTTACTCAGATCATGAACTCCTTATTGGAAAATAAGGGTTAAATTGAAGAAAGTATGGAAAACCACTAGACCATTCAGGTATGATTTAAATCAAATCCCTTATGATTATACAGTGGAAGTCACAAATAGATTCAAGGGATTAGATATGACAGATAGAGTGCCTGAAGAACTATAGGCAGAGGTTTGTAACATTGTTCAGGAAGCAGTGATCAAAATTATCCCCAAGAAGAAGAAATGCAAAAAGGCAAAATGGTTGTCTGAGGAGGCTTACAAATAGCTGAGAAAAGGAAAAGGAAAAAAGGAAACATATATCCTATGAATGCAGAATTCCAAAAAATACCAAGGAGAGATAAGAAAGCCTTCATAAGTGATAAACGCAAAGAAAGAGGAAAACAATAGAACGGGAAAGACTAGAGATCTCTTGAAGAAAAATAGAGATATATCAAGGGAACATTTCATGCAAAGATGAGCAAAATGCAGGACATAAACAGTATGGATCTAAAAGAAGCAGAAGATATGAAGAAGAGGTGGCAAGACTACACAGAAGTACTATACAAAAAAGATCTTCATGACCCAGATAACTACGATGGTGTAATCACTTACCTAGAACCAGACATCCTGGAATGTGTAGTCAAGTGGGCTTAGGAAGCATCACTACAAACAAAGCTAGTGGAGGTGATGGAATTCCAGTTGAGCTATTTCAAATCCTAAAAGATGATATTGTGAAAGTGTTGCACTCAATATGCCAGCATATTTGGAAAACTCAGCAGTGGCCACAGGACTGGAAAAGGTCAGTTTTCATTCAAATTCCAAATAAAGGTAATGCCAAAGAATGTTCAAACTACTGCAAAATTGCACTCATCTCACATGCTAGTAAAATAATGCTCAAAATTCTCCAAGCTAGTCTTTAAAAATACATGAACTGAGAACTTCCAGATGTTCAAGCTGTATTTAGGAAAGGCAGAGGAACCAGAGATCAAATTGCCAAGATCCTTTGGATCACATAAAAAGAAAGAGAATTCCAGAAAATATCTACTTCTGCTTCATTGACTACGCTGAAGACTTTGACTGCAGGGATCACAACAAACTGTGGAAAATTCTTAAAGAAATGAGAATATCAGACCACCTTATGTGCCTCCTGAAAAACCTGTATGCAGGTGAGGAAGCAACAGTCAGGATGGGACATAGAACAATGGACTGGTTACAAATTAAGAAAGGAGTATTTTAAGGCTGTAAATTGTCCCCTTGCTTGTTTAACTTATATGCACAATACATCATGCAAAGTGCCAGCTTGGATGAAACACAAGCTGGAATCAAGAGAGCAGGGAGAAATATCAATAACTTCAGATATGCAAATGACACCACCCTTATGGCAGAAAGCAAAGAGGAACTCAAGGGCCTTTTGATGAAAGTGGAAGAGGAGAGAGACAAAACTGGCTTAAGAGTCAACATTCAAAAAACTAAGATCATGGCATCTGATCCCATCACTTCATGCAAATAGCTGGGGAAACAATGGATACAATGACAGATTTTATTTTCTTGGGCTCCAAAATCACCACAGATAGTGACTGCAGCCATGAAATTAAAAGACATTTGCTTCTTTGAAGAAAAGCCATGACCAACCTAGACCACATATTTAAAAGCAGAGACATTACTTTGCTGACAAAGGTCCGTNAGCCTTGAGAACAAAATGAAGCAGGGCAAAGGAAAACAGAGTCTTGCCAAGAGAACACATTTGTCACAGCAAACACTCTCTTCCAACAACACAAAGGATGACTCTACACATGGAAATCACCAATGGTCAATACCAAAATCCGATTGACTATATTCTTTGCAGTCAAACATGGAGAAGCTCTATACAGTCAGTAAGAAAAAGACCAGGAGCTGACTTACTCAGATCATGAACTCCTTATTGGAAAATAAGGGTTAAATTGAAGAAAGTATGGAAAACCACTAGACCATTCAGGTATGATTTAAATCAAATCCCTTATGATTATACAGTGGAAGTCACAAATAGATTCAAGGGATTAGATATGACAGATAGAGTGCCTGAAGAACTATAGGCAGAGGTTTGTAACATTGTTCAGGAAGCAGTGATCAAAATTATCCCCAAGAAGAAGAAATGCAAAAAGGCAAAATGGTTGTCTGAGGAGGCTTACAAATAGCTGAGAAAAGGAAAAGGAAAAAAGGAAACATATATCCTATGAATGCAGAATTCCAAAAAATACCAAGGAGAGATAAGAAAGCCTTCATAAGTGATAAACGCAAAGAAAGAGGAAAACAATAGAACGGGAAAGACTAGAGATCTCTTGAAGAAAAATAGAGATATATCAAGGGAACATTTCATGCAAAGATGAGCAAAATGCAGGACATAAACAGTATGGATCTAAAAGAAGCAGAAGATATGAAGAAGAGGTGGCAAGACTACACAGAAGTACTATACAAAAAAGATCTTCATGACCCAGATAACTACGATGGTGTAGTCACTTACCTAGAACCAGACATCCTGGAATGTGTAGTCAAGTGGGCTTAGGAAGCATCACTACAAACAAAGCTAGTGGAGGTGATGGAATTCCAGTTGAGCTATTTCAAATCCTAAAAGATGATATTGTGAAAGTGTTGCACTCAATATGCCAGCATATTTGGAAAACTCAGCAGTGGCCACAGGACTGGAAAAGGTCAGTTTTCATTCAAATTCCAAATAAAGGTAATGCCAAAGAATGTTCAAACTACTGCAAAATTGCACTCATCTCACATGCTAGTAAAATAATGCTCAAAATTCTCCAAGCTAGTCTTTAAAAATACATGAACTGAGAACTTCCAGATGTTCAAGCTGTATTTAGGAAAGGCAGAGGAACCAGAGATCAAATTGCCAAGATCCTTTGGATCACATAAAAAGAAAGAGAATTCCAGAAAATATCTACTTCTGCTTCATTGACTACGCTGAAGACTTTGACTGCAGGGATCACAACAAACTGTGGAAAATTCTTAAAGAAATGAGAATATCAGACCACCTTATGTGCCTCCTGAAAAACCTGTATGCAGGTGAGGAAGCAACAGTCAGGATGGGACATAGAACAATGGACTGGTTACAAATTAAGAAAGGAGTATTTTAAGGCTGTAAATTGTCCCCTTGCTTGTTTAACTTATATGCACAATACATCATGCAAAGTGCCAGCTTGGATGAAACACAAGCTGGAATCAAGAGAGCAGGGAGAAATATCAATAACTTCAGATATGCAAATGACACCACCCTTATGGCAGAAAGCAAAGAGGAACTCAAGGGCCTTTTGATGAAAGTGGAAGAGGAGAGAGACAAAACTGGCTTAAGAGTCAACATTCAAAAAACTAAGATCATGGCATCTGATCCCATCACTTCATGCAAATAGCTGGGGAAACAATGGATACAATGACAGATTTTATTTTCTTGGGCTCCAAAATCACCACAGATAGTGACTGCAGCCATGAAATTAAAAGACATTTGCTTCTTTGAAGAAAAGCCATGACCAACCTAGACCACATATTTAAAAGCAGAGACATTACTTTGCTGACAAAGGTCCGTCCAGTCAAAATTATGGTTTTGCCAAGTCATGTATGGATGTGAGAGTTGGACCATAAAGAAAGCTGAGCCCTGAAGAAGTGATGCTTTTGAACTGTGGTGTTGGATAAGACTCTTGAGAGTTCCTTAGGCTGCAAAGTGATCAAACCAGTCAATCCTAAAGGAAATCAGTCCTGAATATTCATTGGAAGGACTGATGCTAAAGCTGAAGCTCAATAGTTTGACCACCTTATGGGAAAAACTGACTTATTGGAAAAGACACTGATACTGGGAAAGATTGAAGGCAAGAGGAGAAGGGGATAGCAGAGGATGACATGGTTGGATGATATCACTGTTGTGACGGACATGAGTTTGAGCAACCTTCGGGAGTTGGTGTTGGACAAGGAAGCCTGGCATCCTGCATTCCAAGAGGTTGCAAAGAGTTGGACATGACTGAGCTACTGAACTGAACTGAACTTTGAGTGTTATTTATATTTTCTTAGACACACTTGCTTTCAGACATGTGGTTTGCAAATTATTTTATACTTCCAAATATGTTATACTACAAATGTAGCTTTCATTCTCTTAACAAGTTCTTAGACTAAACAGTTTAAATTTTGGTAAGATCTAATTTATCCATTTTTTCTTTTTATTGATCATATTTTTCTGTCAAGACTAGGAACTCTATATATCTTAAGATCCCAAAGATTCCTATTTTTTTTCTAAAAGTTTTTAAAAAGACTTTTCTGCACTATTGTAATTTTACATTTAGTATATAATTCCATGATCTCTTGGTAGTTAAATTTTACATGGAATGTAAAGTTTAGGTTACAGTTCAATTTTTGCTTGTGGACATCCAATTGTTTCAGCCAGATTTAGTATCATGTGTTGAAAAGTCTATCCTTCCTCAACTGAATTGCTTTAGCACCTTTGCAAAACAAAATGAAAAGGTGGTGAATATCTATATGTAAGATTAAAGGAAAAAAAATGAAGAAACCAGACTCCTATCCCTGGGAGATATTTTAAATATGTAAAAAATTAATTCAAAATACATCATAAACCTATATCTGACTTAAAAATATAAAATCTAAGAAGAAACCATAGGAATAAGTCTTTATAATCTTTGATGAGCATTTATACACAATGAAAGCATAAGGGACAAAAGAAAACGTAGATAAGTTGGCCTTTACCAACATTAAAATTTCTACTTCAAAGTTTCACTCTTTCATCAAAGAGTGAAACGACAACCCACAGAATAGAAAGTATGCTTGAAAATCATATATCTGAAAAGAGATTTGTATGTAGGCTATATAAATAACACTAACAACTATATGTAATATTGTACCTCCACTAGGCCTTAATCAGTCTTGTTCAATTATTTGCAACCCCATGGATGTAGCCCACCAGGCTCCTCTGTCCATGGAGGTCTCCAGGCAAGAATACTGGAGTGGGTTCCCACTTCCTTTTCCAGGAGATCTCCCAACCCAAAGTTTGAATCCTGTTGTATATTAACTATACCTCAGTAAAAATAAAATTTAAAGATAATATGAGAAAGAACTTTACTAACTCAACAATAAGATAAATAACCCAGTTTTTAAAATGAGCAAAGGATTTGAAAACAAATGTCCTCAGTGACACTATACACATGACAAACAAGCACACCAAAGAAATTGCTCAAAAACATAAGTCATTGGAACAATGCAAATCAAAATCACAGTGAGATGTTACTTCACACATACTAAAATGGCTAAAATTTTTAAAAGACAGATAATAACAAATGCTAATAAGCAGGTGGAGAAATTGAAACCTTCGTTAATTGTCGATAGGATTATAAAATTATGCAGCCCCTTTGGAAAACAGTTTGGCAGTTTCTCAAAATATTAAACATATAGTTACCATGCTGCTGCTGCTGCTGCTGCTAAGTCACTTCAGTCGTGTCTGACTCTGCGACCGCATAGACAGCAGCCCGCCAGGCTCCCCAATCCCTGGGATTCTCCAGGCAAGAACACTGGAGTGGGTTGCCATTTCCCTCTCCAATGCATGAAAGTGAAGAGTGAAAGTGAAGTCGCTCAGTCGTGTCCAACCCTCAGCGACCCCATGGACTGCAGCCTTCCAGACTCTTCCATCCGTGGGATTTTCCAGGCAAGAGTACTGGAGTAGGGTGCCATTGCCTTCTCCGATTGTCCATATAGCTGTAAAAAATTAAATAAATAAATAATGCTACAGCAAGAGTACTAGAATAGCAAGAAGTGGAAGCAGTCCCAAATAATGAGTGGATAAATAAATTATGGTATATATGCTATATTATTTGGCAATAAAGTTTTTATATATGCTATAAGATGGATAAACCTTGAAAACATTATGCTAATTGAAAAAAGCTAGTCACAGAATAACAGACTGATATCTTTTAAATGAAATGTTCAGAATAAGCACATTTATAGAGACAGAAAATAGTTGAGGGTTTTCAGGGATTGAAGAAAAGAGGAAATAAAGAGTTATTGCCAGTGGATATTGAGTTTCTTTTGAGGGTGATGAAATTGTTCTAAAATAGTGATGGAGGTTATACAATTAGTGGATATTCTAAAAACACCTTTTTTCCATTTAAAAGGGTGAATTTTATGGTATACAAATTATATCTCAATAAATCTACTATTTAAGAAAAAAGCAAAACAAAACAAGCAAACAAAAACAATTAGTTGAGCATATCTGCATGCATCTCATTCTAGCCCTGTTCTCTGTTCCCTTGGTTCATGTGTCTGCTCTTCTGCCAATACCATTTTGTGTTGACCACTACAGCTATAACCTAGAAAGATTCCTCCTAATTTATTTTTCTATTTCAAAATTGTTTTAGCTATTCTAGGTCCCATAGCTTTCCATATAAATTTTAGAACAATCTTGTCTACATCTACATAAAACCTGCCTGTGATTTTGACAGGAATTACCTTAAAGCTGTAAATGTAACAACAGCTATATTATGCTATGCTTTCCAATGCATTTGGTCCTGAACCCCCTTTTTAGCAGAATAACTAACATTATGCAGTACCTGTTTTATGCAATCTTAATTTAAGTAAATTTACCCATGACAAAAATCATAAATACAAAGGGGAACTAAAGATGTTTCTTACAGCTAACAGATGAGGTGATTTATTTAAAATTGTCATTGTTGACTCTGTATACATTCTACAATGTTTTAAAAATACCCAACCTTTTAAGAAATTTACCAGACTGTAATTTATGAACTGACAAGATCAGGCAGAGGTGCTAGGTATCGTTGTCCGCTAGCTAGAGGACTATGATAGAAATTATGATTTACATGAGGAAGTCAGCACTCTTAAGTTTGATCAGCAAAGTGCAATTTGGAGACAATATATCTCTAAATTTCATAACTAATGAACATCAGCTCAGAGCAATGAAATGAAAAAGCTGGCAGAGGAATAATCGAAAGTTCATTGGACCAGGAATCAAGAGACAGTGTATTTATTTGTCTTCTTCCTGTTACTAACTAGCTATGCAAATTTAGGTCAGCTTCTTAATTTCTAGAAGTGGCAGCATCTTCTTATATACAATGAAACACACAGTTTTAGTAGTCATTATGACCATGATTTAGGAATTAGAAGATTTAGTGGTGAATCAAGACTCTGCTACTTCCTTACTTTATGACTTGGCAAGTTACTTGATCTCCTTAAGCTAGTGTCCTCAATAAGGTTCTTGTAAGGATTAAATAAGATAATTCATAGAAAGTACTTAATGTACACAAAGACTGGTAGCTATAACCATTTGGACACTGAATTCATTAGTGATCAGAATACGTGGTCTAGAATCAGACTGCCTTGATTTTGCTCCCATATTCATCATTTATCAGACACTGAACTTGGAAAAATAAAATACTCTCAGCCTCAGTTATTTAATCTGTAAAATGGAGATTATTAATAAAGTTTGTCTCTTCAAATTGTTGTAAAGATTAAAATAATGCATGAAGGTAGAGATTTAGCTTGGAAACACACTCAAGTGTGATACTAAAAAAATGTCAGATGTAATCATTATTAACTATAAGTAAATCTAGGAAGTTCCCATAGACCAGCAGAATTAGACCTTCTACCTTGTTATTGGGAGGTCACAGTTACAAATCTTAATACACTTTGGTCATGTTATATGTAAAGAAATAGACCCAGAAAGACAGAGAGAGATGCCCAAATTAAGGGTCAATAGTTTTCAGCAGCCTATTACATGCACAATGCTGCAACAGACACTTGTATAGACCCATAAAGGACAGAAACTTTTTGTAAAAGAACTGGAATTGTCACCCAAGTTGCCCTTGACTTTAATCTTCCCACTAGACTACATTTCTGATCAATTTATACCCCAGTTTTTTAATGTCTCTCATTCAGGATTTTCTGTGCGATTGAAAAGCATGGATGGACATGGCACTTTCAAAATTCACCATCGTCTGTGCTGCTGCTGGGAGCAGCGGTCTTATGATTAGTTCCAGCAGCGTTCACAGATAATAACACTGCATGTGCCACATGGAATCCCTGAGGCAGAATACTGTCCTTTTCAGGAATTGGAGTTTTTCTCCAAAAGTAAAAATAATACTTTTGCATCACGTATGCATGCATGCTAAGTCACTTCAGCCGTGTCTGACTCTTTGGAACTCTATAGACCATAGCCCACCAGGTTCCTCTGTCCATGGGATTCTCTAGGCAGGAATACTGGTTTGGGTTGCCATGCCCTCCTCCAGGGAATCTTCCCAACCCAGGGATTGAACCTGCATCTCTTACATCTCCTGCATTGGCAACCAAATTCTTTAGCACTAGCAACACCTGGGAAGCTCTTTGTATCATGACATTGAATCATTTCTTACAATAGGAACCTAGAGAAAAAGTCTCATAGCGATGCATTATATATCTCTTCTTCAGATTGCCTCATTATTGTTATTATCTTTTTTAAAACTTTTTAATTTTACTTTATTTTGCTTTACAATACTGTACTGATTTTCCCATACATCAACATGATTCCACCACGGGTGTACACATGTTCCCAATCTTGAACCCCGCTCCTACCTCCCTCCCCATACCATCTCTCTGGGTCATCCCAGTGCACCAGCTCCAGGCATCCTGTATCCTGCATCGAACCTAGATTGGCCATTCATTTCGTATATGATATTATACATGTTTCAATGCCATTCTCCCAAATCATCCCACCCTCTCCCTCTCCCACAGTGTCCAAAAGGCTGTTCTATACATCTGTGTATCTTATCTTTTTTATTTATCTTTAATTGGATGATAATTGCTTTATAATGTTCTTTTGGTTTCTACCCTACAACCTGTATCAGCCACACTTACATATAAGTACACTTGAACCTCCCTCTCTTCCTACTCCATCCCACCCTTCTAGGTTGTTACAGAGCACCAGGTTGAGCTCCCTGTGCTACACCTGCAACTTCCCAGTAGCTGCTCATTTTACATATGGTAATGTATATGTTTCAATGCTATCTATCAATTCATCCCATCCTCTTCTTCCCCCACCTGTCAATATTGTTATTTAATATAATTGTTAGTATCATTGTTTAATTGATCTAGGGACCAATCCTTGTTAGACAAATACACACCTCCAAATATACTTCCTTTGTGGCACTGTCTACTGAGAGTTTCCAGATAAAACACAGGATCACGTAAAAATCTGAACTTCCAATAAATAGCAATTTTGAAACTATAAGATGTCACATATATTACAAAGAATATACTTACATTAAAAATATTTTTATCTGAAACTGAACTTTATTTCCTGTATTTTTATTCAGTAAATCAGGCAATCCTAGGATCCAGGAGACTAATTTGTCAAATATATGTTTCTTTCCCTATCTCTAAGCTCTGAAAGGGTGGAGAATATGACTCTTATGCATCATTTGTTTCCTAGGGTCCATCATAGAACCTGTCATATAATAGACACTTGATATGTACCTACGGATTAAACTGAGGTTGATGGAAATTCCTTCCCTAATCAAAGGCACATATGTCATTTGGCTCTGAATGCTTCAGAAAGGACAACATTTTAAAATTAGAAATTTAGATACACTCAAATGATCATATGGCTTTAGGATGAATCCCAGGAAAAGAAAAGGAAGAAATGAATGTCTCTCTTATCAGTGAGATTAGAGGAAAAAATCTCCTCTGGCAATCTGTGGGGTAATGTATACGAAAGCCACTGGACCTGTAACATTCTTGTTAGTTTATAAAATAATGACACTAACTTTTGAAATACATTTTCATCATCCATTCAAGTATCACTGACTCACCAGAACTTCTTTTTTCTTTACTTGCATGTTAGCAAAATCCATATTTGTTTTCTAAAAAAGCTTCTGGATTCTATTATCTTTACAGATATAAGATGAGAAAATAATTTTTGTCAATATTTTTATTAATATTTTTTATAAAATAAGAAGAAACTCCTATGATTGATTAAGGAAGGTGGTTATGGCTGGGGGGGGTTGTGGGGTATTTTGTTTCATTTTTTGCCTTTCCTTTTTTTTAATTTTTATTTTTACTTTATTTTACTTTAAAATACTTTATTGGTTTTGCCATACATTGACATGAATCTGCCACAGGTGTACATGAGGTCCCAATCCTGAACCCCCCTCCCACCTCCCATCCCATATCATCTCTCTGGATCATCCCCGTGCACCAGCCCCAAGCAGCCTGTATCCTGTATCGAACATAGACTGGCAATTTGTTTCTTACATGATAGTATACATGTTTCACTGGCATTCTCCCAAATCATCCCACCCTCTCCTTCTCCCTCAGAGTCCAAAAGTCTGTTCTATACAGCTGTGTCTCTTTTGCTGTCTCGCATGCAGGGTTATCATTACCATGTNGCCTGTATCCTGTATCGAACATAGACTGGCAATTTGTTTCTTACATGATAGTATACATGTTTCACTGGCATTCTCCCAAATCATCCCACCCTCTCCTTCTCCCTCAGAGTCCAAAAGTCTGTTCTATACAGCTGTGTCTCTTTTGCTGTCTCGCATGCAGGGTTATCATTACCATGTTTCTAAATTACGTATATATGTGTTAGTATACTGTATTGGTGTTTTTCTTTCTGGCTTATTTCACTCTGTATAATTGGCTCCAGTTTCATCCATCTCATTAGAACTGATTCAAATGTATTCTTTTTAATGGCTGAGTAATGCTCCATTGTGTATATGTANAGAAGGGTAAAAACTGAAAAGACACTTCTTTATCCTGTGATGATATTTATGTTATTTATTTAAAGTAGTTTTTTATCTGAAAATATTTCTGAAATCTTTTTTAAACTTTTCTTGGAAAAGTGATATTATAAATCACTTCTTGTACATTTCAGAAAGTTACTAAAAACAATGTAAAAGGCTTGTTCTCTTTCTTCAGGAAGTCTACCAGTTCATTTTCATATAGTAACATACTATCAAATGGTGTCTAAACTAGTAGCATCAGAGACAGAGCAAGTTGGATGGCTCTTAAAGTCAAATGTTTTTGTTTAAGCTTTTATATATATTTTCTAATTTGATTGAGATATAATTAATGTACACATTGTGTGCATTTAAGTTACATATGTAGAACATAAGAATTTGATAAATATTGCAAAATTGTTATGACAATAAGTTTAGTTAACTACCATCATTTCACATAGTTACAAACGTATTTTTCCTTGTGATGAGAACTTTTAAGATCTACTCTCTTAGCAACTCTCAAACATACAAGATCATTAACTGTAGTCACAATGCTATATATTATATCACCCCACACTTATTTATAACTAGAAGTTTGTACTTATGATCACCTTCACCCAATGTTCCCACTCCCCTGCCTCTGGAAACCATTAATCTGCTCTGTTTCTACAAGGTTTTCCTTTTGTTTTTCTTTTCGGATTTCACATATTAGTGAAATCTTGCAACAGTTGTCTTTCTATCTGAAAAGTCAGACTTCAGTTTTCAAAATAAACCAAACCATGTCTGTGCCCTGTGACTGGGTAAATGGTTTAGTGTCATTTTTCCCATCTATAATGTGAGTGTAAGAAGTGTACACATTGATCAGGGGTATTGAGCTGATTAAAAGATACATTTACAAAATGTAAACAGTATGAGGCATAGAGACATTCAATAAAGATAAATTCTCTTTTTTCTTTAATTCATAAGTGAACCTTTAGCGTATCTCTTAAAAGAGACAAAAGTAGTATTTCTCTGATATCAATCCAAATTAGACTTTACATATCTATAATTATAAACTATGAGCAAATGCCTTCTCCATAATATTATCCAATGAACACTCACGGAAATACTGAAAGGTATACATTCTTCCTCTCACTGTTGTGTGAGTTGCTCAGTCGTGTCTGACTCTTTGTGACCTCAAGGACTGTAGCCCACCAGGCTCCTCTGTGCATGGAATTTTCCAGGCAAGAATACTAGAGTGGGTTGTCATTTCCTTCTCCAGGTGATCTTCCCAACCCAGGGATTGAACTCAGGTCTCTTGTATTGCAGGCAGATTCTTTACCATCTGAGCCACCAGGGAAGCCACTGTATAATTCAGGAAACCATGCTTCAGTGAGCACTAAGCAGTCATTTATACACAGGGGGCACTGTTGGTAAAGAATCTGCCTGCCAGTATAGGAGATGTAAGAGATGTGGATTTGATCCCTGGGTAAGAAAGATACCCTGGAGAAGGAAATGACAATCCACTCCAGTATTCCTGCCTGGGAACAGAGGTGGGCTACAGTCCATGGGGTTGCAAAGAGTTAGACATGACTGAAATGACTTACCACAGCACATAGGAGGTGCTGAAGAAGATTTGAAGACATGCCCCAGAAATTCTGATCTTGAGTCCCCTAACCAGACCTTAAGATCTCTTTAGCTAACCACTTTGACCTTTTTAGATTGATTAGCAATTTGGTTCCTCTTCCATAAGGTCTGAGACCTCAGGAAGCTGGGGTGGCTTCGAGTCCTCTGCTTCAGCATCCAGGCTGCCTGTCACCTTATGTGATGATGATCCTGAGAATTCTGTGAACTTCTCACTTTCAGAGCTCCAGAAGGAAGTGGAAAATAGGTCTCTTTTACTTTCAACCTTCCACTCATCTGGAGTATTTATTGGTCACTATCTACATGGAGAACACTTGAGTTGCAAAAACAAGCAAATTGTAGCAATTCTCAAACACCCACTAACATCTATACTGCAAAACTGCTATAGGCTAACTTGACCATTCACAATTTTCAGGTTATTGTCTTTTGGTAATATCAGGTTACTCTGATATTTAGAGATAAGAAAGGCTCTTGTTCCCTGTCCTTCCCACTACCAAATGTTTTCTTATAATGTGAACAAGTCTAACATGATATCTGCCACAGAGATAAACATTTCTTAGCACAAGTCCAAAGACAGTCACAAAACCTGTTTTTCACACTTAGTTCTTTCTGATTTCTGCCAAATTCAGCCCTGGACAGTCAACTTGAATGAAAGGTTTATTATGAGACAAATGCAGAAATGATTCCATGGCAGGATCAGTATATTTGTTGGTAGATCACACAGGAAAACTTTCCTCTAGTGAGGACAAGGGAGTATAATTTTCCAGATGTAATATATAATTTCAAATTTGATTACTGTGCCTACCGGGATTTTATAATTTTTCAAATTCCATTCATGCAAAAGCAGACATGCCTGTACAATATTTGTAAACACTGCATATTTAGAATATTTACTTTTAACACAGAAGTTGTTTCTAATATCCTTTAGCCAATTAGTTAGTACATTTTTAGAAAGCTTTTGAAATACTTGCTACAAAGTCTTGGGGAAACACAAAAACCTGATCAGGTTGTTTGGGTGCTAACTAACAATCTTTGGAAAGTAGATTTATGATTAGGGTGATTTAAAAGCTAACTAACTGCCTTTTGATTTTAAGTTAACATTAATTTACCTATACATATATCTAGTTCATACTATCAGTGTTTTCTAAACTGCAGGCCTCTGATCATTAACAGTTAATGAAAACAATTTGTATATCAAGCGTAGTATTTTTACAAAATGATATATAGTAGGAAAAAAATCAAAATATAGGGACATGGAATGGAAGGATAAATATTTTCCTTAATATGCTTATATCAGTTGTATATGATATAACTTAATATGCTTCTATCAGTCATGTCCAACTCTTTGTGTCCCCATGGACTATAGCCCACAAGGCTCTTCTGTCCATGAAATTTTCCAGGCAAGAATACTGGAGTGAGTTTCCATTTCCTTCTGCAATGTAATAGGAAAAAATATCAAAATATAGGGACATAAAAAGGAAGGATAACTATTTCCCTTAATATGTTTATATCAGTCATATGTTTATATCAGTCATATATGTATGTGTGCATTCATACATGCATGTGTGTTTATATGTATATGTGTGTGCATACACACTAAATTTCAGTGTACAATATACTTCATACTATGGGTTAAAGTAATAAAAAAGCTTGAAAACAATTCATTTTTCCAGAAGTATTTTAAACTACAGACAACATAGCAATCATACTCTTTTGCTCTCTTCTCTAAATCTCTTTCTTTTCCAGTTCAGAGTGGATTTATCATTTCTAAAAAGAGCAAAAAACCCCCCAAAAAAACCCTCATGAAGTATTCTTATAAAAACTGCATCTCTCTATAACAGAACTTCTGCTTTTGAACACTGAAAATGAAGGCTGTGGGTCATTGATTCTGCTCTGATTCATCCTCTTGGACAGCAGAGGCTTCATGTCTAATGATCAAAACTGGCAAAGTCATGGATTTAAGGAATTTCATGGAAAGAAAACCAACCAAACAAAACAATTTTGTATTCACATTATCATCTTAGCTCGCTAGCACACAGTACCAGCTTTTTAAGTAACAATTCCAGAAATACTAGGTGGGTATGCCTGTCAGGCTGATTTAAGAGAAGAGTCAGGAAATCTGGACATGAGAAGGTAAAAAAGCGGGAGAGATATGGAATATATTAAAAACCTAGAATTGGTAGAATCAATTAGGTAGGTGGGAAAAGAAGGGTGGGCACAACTTAAACATTTCTGGCTTGAGGGACTTCTTAGGAAGGAAATATCTTTAAGAGTGAAAAAGGAAACGTGTGTGTGTGTCTGTGTGTTTAAGGTGAATGAAAGTAGAGATCGTGTTGACTTGGAGCTATCTATCAGATACCACATTGGAGACACTCAGCAAACAGCTGTCTGAGTGAACCCATTGTCTATGCTGTGCTTAGCCACTCAGTCTTGTATGACTCTTTGTGATCCCGTGGACTGTAGCCCGCCAGGCTCCTCTGTCCATGGAGATCCTCCAGGTAAGAATCCTGGAGTGGGTTGCCACATGCTCCTCCAGGGGAACTTCCCAGCCCAGGAATTGAACCAGGGTCTCCTGCATTGCAGGTGGATTCTTTGCCAGTTGGGCTACTCAGGAAACCCTAAAGACAAAGACCTGTATTAGAGATACAGCTTAGTGTCATCAGCATATCTGGTGATTGTTGAAGCTCTGGAAGAAAATGATTTTTCAGGGAGAATTTGTTGACTTCGATGATTTGAAGGCTAGCGGGAGGAGAAGGGGATGATAGAGGATGAGACTGTTGGATAGCATCACCAATTCAATGGACAAGAGTTTGAGTAAACTCCGGGAGCTGGCAATGGACAGGGAGGCCTGGCGTTCTGCAGTCCATGGGGTTGCAATGAGTCAGACACGACTGAGCAACTGAACTGAACTGAACTGAGCGGAACTTGAGATAACATAACCTTTCAGGCATGAACAAAAGAAAACACCCATTTAGAGAAAATGAAAAAATAATACTGAAATAGGAGAGAAATACAGGAAGAATCTTCTTATGCATCAAGAAAAGTCAATTTCAAGAAGGAGAAAATGTTCAACACCATCCCATGGCACAGTGGATCAAGTAATATATGAACCAAGAACTTTTGGAGTGAAGATGGTTATGTTCTGTTTTAACTGCTGCTTCTGCTGCTAAGTTGCCTCAGTCATGTCTGACTCTGTGCAACCCCATGGACAGCAGCCCACCAGGCTCCTCTGCCCACAGAATTCTCCAGGCAAGAATACTGGAGTGGATTGCCATTTCCTTCTCCATCTGTTTTAACTGAGGATGATAAATTTTAGAGAAAAGAAAGAAGCCTGATTATAGCCTGTTGAGGAGTATGATCTGATCTGTGGTGAAGAAATGAAAATAAANCCAGGCTCCTCTGCCCACAGGATTCTCCAGGCAAGAATACTGGAGTGGATTGCCATTTCCTTCTCCATCTGTTTTAACTGAGGATGATAAATTTTAGAGAAAAGAAAGAAGCCTGATTATAGCCTGTTGAGGAGTATGATCTGATCTGTGGTGAAGAAATGAAAATAAATACGAACTATGCTTTCAAACAACGTGGCTATGAAGGAGAGAAAGAAATCAGTAGCCGAGGTGGCCACAGGATCATAAAGAGGTACGGATAACATCTCCCATGATTTTATATGTTCTAGTGCACAGCACAGCTTTGTACATAATACTGATGGCTGATTCATGTTGATGTGTGGCAGAAACTAATACAATATTATGAAGCAATTATCCTTCATTTAAATATAAATTAATTAAATTTTTTTAAAAAAACTAAGACATTAATTTCTGTCCCCCATTCTTAATTAGAATTGGAATTGTCAATGTGACATAGTCACGTGATGTCCAAAAATACCTTGTGAAGTGAAAGTCACTTAGTTGTGTCCAACTCTTTTGACCCCATGGACTATATAGTTCATGAAATTCTCCAGACCAGAATACTGGAATGAGAAGCAGTTCCCTTCTCTAAGGGATCTTCCCAATCCAGGGATCGAAACCTGGTCTCCCATATTGCAGGTGGATTCTTTACCAGCTGAGCCACAAGGAAGCCCAAGAATACTGGAGTGGGTAGCCTATTCCTTCTCCAGTGGATCTCCCTGGCCCAGGAATTGAACCAGGGTTTCCTGCATTGAAGGTGGATTCTTTACCAACTGAGCTAGCAGGGAAGCCCCAAAAGACCTTACAAGTAACCAGTTTATATTCCACCCCTGGTCCTATCTATCCCTATCTTCTTTATATGTAGCGATGGCAACATTCATCAGTAAAACAAACAATAAACAAATGCATCTGAATTTTCACTGATTTTTCCCTTCTTGCTTCTTCTTATAGTTCATATCTCTTAGGAGCTATTGTTTTTGTACATGTATTAATAAAATACAGAGAATCTTCCCACCTCTACTTTGACCATCCTGTTCTGACTCACCACTACCTTACTCCTAGATTTTTCTGCAATAGGCTCCAAACAGCATCTGTATAGTCTATTTTCAACCCACAACAGCCAAAGTTCACCTTATAAAATGTAAGTCATATAATGTCACAGAGATACACAAAGCCGCCCAATGGTTTCCTGTTTCTCTCAGATTAAAGTTAATTAGTATGGCCTTCAAGACTGATTGATCTGGGCTCTGTTTCTTTGTTGTCTGGCCCCATCTCCTGCTCTCTCTGCTTCAGCCATGCCCACCTCCACAATTCTTTGAAGAGTTAAACAAAACCTCTCCTCTGATCCTTTATTCTACCTGCTATCACTTCTAGAAATTCTCTTCTCCCAAACATTCATTAAAGTGAAATCTCTTTCTTCCTTCAAGTCTTTGGCTCAGATTTCACCTTAAAACAAGGGCTGTCTTGACCACCTTATCTGAAAGTGCCAAATCTCCCCAATAATTTTCTGTTTGTTGTCTTCTAAGTACTTAGGGCACTTCCTGGCATATAACAGGTACTCATAAATATTTCATTGTTGAATGAATCTATGAATGTGCAATTTTAGTCTTTTCTGATCACGTCCAGCTTCTGGAAGAATACCACTCGTCATGTTACTGACAAGATATGTATATATAGGTAGTTTGGGACATCTTTACATTTTAAGATAAACATAATTTTAGTGCCAAGATGCCAATATACTTTCAACTTAGAAAGTACTTTAAAATAAATTTTGGGGATCAAAGGCTATTTCTGGGGAAAAGAATATTCACAGGAAATGGAATCAATTCCAATACAATAATATACATCCTCTTCTCCTGCCCCAAAGGACTATCTGACTCATCTTCATTCAAAGGAGTCCATAGCTTCAAGGCAAATCACTTTGTGTACTAGAGTAAAGCAGTAAGACCCACTCCACAGGAAAGCAGCCACTTTGGGAGGCTATTGTTATATGCCATAGTTCAGAACTTTAGTACCTATTACATTATTTAACTGGATTTGGGAACTTGAAAAAAAATTTATATTCTGTCTTCTTGCTCCAACCAGGATTGCGATATTTGTTCAGAACGTCCAATGGATGCAGTAGTCATAAAATTTATCATCCAATTTAGGGCATTTTTTGTGATTGAAAGGGAG
Organism: Neotragus moschatus; assembly: GCA_006410615.1. Taxonomy (NCBI): domain Eukaryota; kingdom Metazoa; phylum Chordata; class Mammalia; order Artiodactyla; family Bovidae; genus Neotragus; species Neotragus moschatus. The sequence continues at coordinate 474,450 of SJYA01002076.1, forward strand.
CCCTATTAATAATGATAACAGGGTATAAAATAGGAATATGGTCATCCAACTATGGATATGAAGACNAGTTGTGTCCAACTCTTTTGACCCCATGGACTATATAGTTCATGAAATTCTCCAGACCAGAATACTGGAATGAGAAGCAGTTCCCTTCTCTAAGGGATCTTCCCAATCCAGGGATCGAAACCTGGTATCCCATATTGCAGGTGGATTCTTTACCAGCTGAGCCACAAGGAAGCCCAAGAATACTGGAGTGGGTAGCCTATTCCTTCTCCAGTGGATCTCCCTGGCCCAGGAATTGAACCAGGGTTTCCTGCATTGAAGGTGGATTCTTTACCAACTGAGCTAGCAGGGAAGCCCCAAAAGACCTTACAAGTAACCAGTTTATATTCCACCCCTGGTCCTATCTATCCCTATCTTCTTTATATGTAGCGATGGCAACATTCATCAGTAAAACAAACAATAAACAAATGCATCTGAATTTTCACTGATTTTTCCCTTCTTGCTTCTTCTTATAGTTCATATCTCTTAGGAGCTATTGTTTTTGTACATGTATTAATAAAATACAGAGAATCTTCCCACCTCTACTTTGACCATCCTGTTCTGACTCACCACTACCTTACTCCTAGATTTTTCTGCAATAGGCTCCAAACAGCATCTGTATAGTCTATTTTCAACCCACAACAGCCAAAGTTCACCTTATAAAATGTAAGTCATATAATGTCACAGAGATACACAAAGCCGCCCAATGGTTTCCTGTTTCTCTCAGATTAAAGTTAATTAGTATGGCCTTCAAGACTGATTGATCTGGGCTCTGTTTCTTTGTTGTCTGGCCCCATCTCCTGCTCTCTCTGCTTCAGCCATGCCCACCTCCACAATTCTTTGAAGAGTTAAACAAAACCTCTCCTCTGATCCTTTATTCTACCTGCTATCACTTCTAGAAATTCTCTTCTCCCAAACATTCATTAAAGTGAAATCTCTTTCTTCCTTCAAGTCTTTGGCTCAGATTTCACCTTAAAACAAGAGCTGTCTTGACCACCTTATCTGAAAGTGCCAAATCTCCCCAATAATTTTCTGTTTGTTGTCTTCTAAGTACTTAGGGCACTTCCTGGCATATAACAGGTACTCATAAATATTTCATTGTTGAATGAATCTATGAATGTGCAATTTTAGTCTTTTCTGATCACGTCCAGCTTCTGGAAGAATACCACTCGTCATGTTACTGACAAGATATGTATATATAGGTAGTTTGGGACATCTTTACATTTTAAGATAAACATAATTTTAGTGCCAAGATGCCAATATACTTTCAACTTAGAAAGTACTTTAAAATAAATATTGGGGATCAAAGGCTATTTCTGGGGAAAAGAATATTCACAGGAAATGGAATCAATTCCAATACAATAATATACATCCTCTTCTCCTGCCCCAAAGGACTATCTGACTCATCTTCATTCAAAGGAGTCCATAGCTTCAAGGCAAATCACTTTGTGTACTAGAGTAAAGCAGTAAGACCCACTCCACAGGAAAGCAGCCACTTTGGGAGGCTATTGTTATATGCCATAGTTCAGAACTTTAGTACCTATTACATTATTTAACTGGATTTGGGAACTTGAAAAAAAATTTATATTCTGTCTTCTTGCTCCAACCAGGATTGCGATATTTGTTCAGAACGTCCAATGGATGCAGTAGTCATAAAATTTATCATCCAATTTAGGGCATTTTTTGTGATTGAAAGGGAGCCCTATTAATAATGATAACAGGGTATAAAATAGGAATATGGTCATCCAGCTATGGATATGAAGACTCCGATGTGGTAGTGCTATGAAATGGCCTAGTCATTATCCCTTCATCTGCTGGATCATTGGTTGTTTGGTCTTACCAGTGTGTCCTAGAGGAGGAATTGAAGTCATTCAGAAGCTTTAAGAGATATGTAAGGAACTTCGAGCACTGAGCATTTTCTCACTGGTGTAGATAAAGAACTTCTACATTTTAGCAACCGCACAGGCTAAGTTTTCTCCCAGTGACTTCACATCATCTCAAATTTGCCTAGGATGGTCCTGTTTTGTGCTTATTGTCCCAATGGAATTATGAATGACTTCCCTTTATTTTCAAATTTTCCCACTTTGGGTTATAAGTTACTGTTATAATTTACTTTGAAAAACTGCTATTTCATCAAAATCTGCAAATTATACTGGAACATTGAAACCTGACACTTGGTGAGAAAAACAGAGAAAAAAAAAAAGAAGAAGAAGAAGGCTCAAAGCTTGTTGTAGTAGGTTGCACCTCGTGCTACAGATTTTAACTCTCCAGTCAAAGTCACCAAAGTAATTTGATCAATTTCTCAACTCAGGTCTGCTAAACTAATGTGGTCTTGCCAATAATCAGACTCATGTCTACTTATACTTATTTTCTAATGTATATTACCACCATTTCCTGGTTTTTAAAATTTTAGCATATGAGTTTAATCCTAATATGCCCCCAGAACTATAAAATACTTGGGTCAGGTTTATACAGTCTGCCTTCTGTGTGAGTTCTGTGACCACAGAGTAAACCGACCAGGGATCAGTTCATTTCAGTTCAGTTGTTCAGTCGTGTCTGATCCTGTGACCCCATGGACTGCAGCACACAAGGCTTTCCTGTCCATCACTAATTCCCAGAGCTTGCTCAAACTCATGTCCATCGAGTCAGTGATGCCATCCAGCCATCTCATCCTCTGTCATTCCCTTCTCCTCCCGCCTTCAATCTTTCCCAGTGTCAGAGTCTTTTAAAATGAGTCCGTTCTTCACATCAGGTGGCCAAAGTATTGGAGTTTCAGCTTCAGTATCAGTACTTCTAATGAATATTCAAGACTGATTTCCTTTAGGATGGACTGGTTGGATCTCCTTGCAGTCGAATGGACTCTCAAGGGTCTTCTCAACATGACAGTTCAAAAGCATCAGTTCTTTGACACTCAGCTTTCTTTATAGTCCAATTCTCACATCCATACATGACTATTGGAAAAACCATAGCTTTGACTAGATGGACCTTTCTTGGAATGAAAATCACAATCACAGAAAACTAACTAAACTGATCACATGGATCACAGCCTTGTCTAATTCAATGAAACTAGGAGCCATACCATGAAGGGCCACCCAGATAGACAGGTCATGGTGGAGAGTTCTGACAAAACATGGTCCACTGGAGAAGGGAATGGCAAACCACTTAGTGTTCTTGCCTTGGGAATCCCATGAGCCAGGGATCAAAATATTAAAAAAAAAAAAAATTCCAGAAAGTTCAAAAAAGCAAAACTTAAATTATCTGCTCACAAGCAGTTATTTCTTTCACCTGCATTGTATTTACCACATTTTACATAGCATTTACACTGCATTATGTATTATAAGTCATCTAGAGATCATTATGGAGACGGCAATGGCAACCCACTCCAGCACTCTTGCCTGGAAGGTCCCATGAACAGAGGGGCCTAGTGGACTGCAGTCCATGAAGTCGCTAGGAGTAGGACACAGCTGAGTGACTTCATTTTCATTTTTCACTTTCATGCATTGGAGAAGGAGATGGCAGCCCGCTCCAGCGTTCTTGCCTGGAGAGTCTTGGGGATCGGGGAGCCTGGTGGGCTGCCTTCTGTGGGGTTGTGCAGAGTTGGATACAACTGAAGCGACTTAGCAGCAGCAGCAGCAGAGATCATTTAATACAGAAGGTTGTGTTTAGGTTATAGGCAATATTATGTCATTTTACCATAAAGNCTTTCACCTGCATTGTATTTACCACATTTTACATAGCATTTACACTGCATTATGTATTATAAGTCATCTAGAGATCATTATGGAGACGGCAATGGCAACCCACTCCAGCACTCTTGCCTGGAAGGTCCCATGAACAGAGGGGCCTAGTGGGCTGCAGTCCATGAAGTTGCTAGGAGTAGGACACAGCTGAGTGACTTCATTTTCATTTTTCACTTTCATGCATGGGAGAAGGAGATGGCAGCCCGCTCCAGCGTTCTTGCCTGGAGAGTCTTGGGGATCGGGGAGCCTGGTGGGCTGCCTTCTGTGGGGTTGTGCAGAGTTGGATACAACTGAAGCGACTTAGCAGCAGCAGCAGCAGAGATCATTTAATACAGAAGGTTGTGTTTAGGTTATAGGCAATATTATGTCATTTTACCATAAAGGATTTGAACATCTGTGGATTTTGATACTCATGGAGGTCACAGCGTCACTGTCCCCACAAATACCAAGAGACCACTATAAATCCTCTTTGGCATTAATGAAACATTGTTATAAATTGAAACATTTTTCCATACTAGATTAGAAAACATATATTACTAAACAAATTCTATGAATAATCAAAAAATGGTTATACATCTTTTATAGTCTTCTGGGGCTTCCCAGGTGGCACTAATGGTAAAAAGCCACCTGCCAATGCTGGAGACATAAGGGACATGGGTTCGATCCCTGGGTTGGGAAGATCCCCTGGAGGAGGGCATGGCAACCCATCCCAGTATTCTTGCCTGGAGAATACCCTGGACAGAGGATCCTGGTGGGCTATAGTCCAAAGAGTTGCAGTCAGACATGACTGAAGTGACTTTGCCCATATAACCTTCCAGAACATCAGCACTAAATCATTTTTCTGTGTCTTAGATGGACAAGGACAAGGCCTTCTATCATGCTCATGTAATAACGACACATTATTTCTCTGACCATCATTTTCCCTTTATCGTGATTTAATAAAGAACAATATATCGTTTTATTTGAGCTTCCCAGGTGGCTCACTGGTAAAGAACCTGTCTGCAATGCAGGAGACATGGGTTTGATCCCTGGGCTGGGAAGATCCCTCAGAGAAGGAAATGGCAACCCATTCCAGTATGCTTGTCTGGAAAGTCCCATAAGCAGAGGATCCTGGTGGGCTACAGTCTATGAGGTCACACAGGAGTCAGACCCAACTCAGCGACTAAAACAAAAGCAACAACCTTTTTATGTACCTCACTTAAAATTTACTTTTTTTAATCAAACAGATTTTATTAAACTTTCTAACTACAATACTTTAAAATTATCTATTACTATGTAAATCACATATTATATATTTATATAAATTTTCATTTAAATAATACAATCCATGAGGTCACATAGGAGTCAGACCTGACTCAGCGACTAAAACAAAAGCAACAACTTTTTTATTTACCTCACTTAAAATTTACTTTCTAAAAATCAAATATATTGTTATAACAATATATAAATATATTATATATTCATAATATATTATCAATTAAGAATAATTTATAACCAGGTCTGACTCCTATGTGACCTCATGGACTGTAGCCCACCAGGATCCTCTGCTTATGGGATTTTCCAGACAAGAATACTGGAATGGGTTGCCATTTCCTTCTCTGAGGGATCTTCCCAGGAAAGGGATCAAACCCATGTCTCCTGCACTGCAGATAGATTCTTTACCACTGAGCCACCTGGGAAGCTCAAATAAAAAGATATATTGTTCTTTGCTAAATCACCATAAAGGGAAAATGATGGTCAGAGAAATAATGTGTTGTTATTACATGAGCATGATAGAAGATCTTGTCCTTGTCCACCTGAGACACAGAAAAATGACTTAGTGCTGATGTTCTAGAAGGTTATATGGGCAAAGTCACTTCAGTCATGTCTGACTGCAACTCTTTAGACTACCGTGAACTTCCTGATGCTCAAGCTGGTTTTAGAAAAGGCAGAGGAACCAGAGATCAAATTGTCAACATCCGCTGGATCATGGAAAAAGCAAGAAAGTTCCAGAAAAACATCTATTTCTGCTTTATTGACTATGCCAAAGCCTTTGACTGTGTGGATCACAATAAACTGTGGAAAATTCTGAGAGAGATGGGAATACCAGACCTGACCTGCCTCTTGAGAAATCTATGTGCAGGTCAGGAAGCAACAGTTAGAACTGGACATGGAACAACAGACTGTT
>SJYA01002076.1:482050-507997 GCA_006410615.1 Neotragus moschatus
TGTGAGAGTTGGACTGTGAAGAAGGCTGAGCGCCGAAGAATTGATGCTTTTGAACCGTGGTGTTGGAGAAGACTCTTGAGAGTTCCTTACGGTGCAAGGAGATCCAACCAGTCCATTCTGAAGGAGAGCAGCCCTGGGATTTCTTTGGAAGGAATGATGCTAAAGTTGAAACTCCAGTACTTTGGCCACCTCATGCAAAAAGTTGACTCACTGGCAAAGACTTTGATGCTGGAAGGGATTGGGGGCAGGAAGAGAAGGGGACGACCGAGGATGAGATGGCTGGATGGCATCACTGACTCGATGGACACGACTCTGAGTGAACTCCGGGAGTTGGTGATGGACAGGGAGGCCCAGTGTGCTGCGACTCATGGGGTTGCAGAGTCGGACACGACTGAGTGACTGAACTGAACTGAAGGACCTGGAAAATAAAGGTAACTGGAAGAAAGAATCATTTGTGGGGTGGGGGAAAAATGTTTAAGAATGTAATAAAGTTTTGAACATTTCAAGAATTCATTTCAGTAAGAATTCTAATGAGAGATGTTGAAAGTATCTGGAGATACAGTCACATACTACATCCAGTAAAGGTGGTCTAGATGCTTTGATAGAAGGAAACAGTCTCCAGAGAACAGTGAAGCTTATTCTAGCGAATGGGGAGTGTGGCTTCACATTCAAGTTGTGAAATAAAGAACAAAAAAACCCGATAATAAACCAACTTATTTAAAATGCTGAATCAAGAGGCCTAAAGAGCACCAGCCTGGGAGCAGGTACTACACATGAACCTGTCCTACAGGGGTGAGGCTACCTATATCCTCACCCTTCCCGTGATTCCAGCTCAAATGAACTGTTTACCCTCCTGGGGCCCCAATGTCCTCACCTAGGAAATGAGAATGACACAAGTTTGTAAATAAGCTTTTCTCAAACTTGTGCTCCTTGAAACATTAACAGTTGTATCTTTATGTAAGTATGTTTGTTAAGTTTAAGTAAATTTGAGAAATGTCAGACTAGATAATTTCTATGGTTTCCTACTCTAACACGGTCTAACTCTGATTCAAAATATAGCTACCTTAATGTTTTAAAATCGAATATATCCACAGATATACTATCTTCTTTTAATTATCTCATAGAAGTATTAAACAATGCAAAACGGGTGACAATCCTTTCAAGAAAATTTCATACCTTGATAGTGGCAACTGAGAGCAGAAAGCAAAGGGTCTAAGAGCAAGAGGGGAAGAAACTGAGAAAGGACTGAATAATTAAGGTAATGCATGTAAATAACGTCTTTGATTCTGTTTGTCTATCCTAAATGATCTTTTCCTTCAAATTCTTAGACAAGTTGCTAAAAACAGAATCACTCAAGTTCAAATAGTTTGATTTTTTAAAAATTCATTTTTAAACAAAATAGAGAAAAGAATCCAATCTTTTGACTGCGGCAATCAACTATCATCTTTCTTTACGTTACAGTGTCTCACCTGGAGCCATTATTGCATGTAACATGAACATGAACTTTGAAGAGCTGAGTTCTATGTCATTTAGTATGACATATGGTCAGCCCTCCATAGCCAGATAAAGAAAGATCAGACTACAGAGAATTTATAACATTATAAAGCGGTCTTCCTTTCTCCCTTTTTCTAAGCTCTTCACAGCCTCAGTTGGTTGCCTAAATGAACAGTTAGGAGAGGAAGTCAAAGTAACCAAGTAGCATACAGAAAAGCAAGAAGAACCAATAGAGACAAGTTTTGTAGAAAGAGAAGCGCAGTAACACAGTAAAAGTGTCAGGCAAAAAAGCAGTAGTTGTGGGTCACCATGGAAATGTCTCTGGAATGCATTAATAATCTGCAGTTTGGATAATTCTCCGATGTATATGTGAGATGTGACTGAATATATCTAATGTGTGTGGATTAGCATCATACTAATTACAGGTTTATCCTCTAGTAACCATTCATTATCATAAGACTCGTAAGTCTTGCTAAGTTTTCTCCCTCATTACAGGATTCTAGGTAGATTTTCAAAAATCAAAGTACTTCTAAAAAAACTGTATCATTGTGGATAAATCTGAGTAAATATATGTATAAATAATTCAGAAGTTTAGGCTACAGATGTGGGCACCTTTATATATCAGTTTTCAGTCACTCTGGAATAAGAACAGAACTCAAACTATTACTTGCTCAGAGAAAAGATACTGTATTAAGACCAGAGGTATCAGTGAAATACTCAAAGTCACAAATAAATCTCTGAGTAAAAGATTCATTGAATACAATGACTCTCAATGTCAAATTTTAACACTATTAGTAAAATGGTATGTGGAAGGGATTTACTGTTGTCTACGGTAATTTCGTTAAGAAACCTGAAAGAACACTATGTTAATTATTTAAAAAGTAAATGTAAAACCCTAGGTGCTGGCAGGGTTTTTTTTAAAAAAATTATGAACATAATATCAAAGGTAGGAGAAAAATAACAAAAAATAAATAAATAAATAAATTTTAAAAAAAGAAAAAGAAAAAATATCAAAGGTAGGTTACTCAAGATAACAAATCATATGGAACTCAGAGAAAGTCTGTTTGAATGATGGTAGAAGTATCAAGGCTCTCCTCTTCCTCTCCTAAACAGTGATGTGTTATGTTCTTTGCTAACATTATAGTTAATTCTTTCTTCCACTTCCCTTCCTACAACATTCTATTCTCTACAGTGTCTTTCAAGATGGCTGTTGTTTTTCTAAGTCAGTATACTACACATAATAAGAAACTGACAAGATTTACAGAAGAAAGTGAGAGAGCATTTATCAGCTCTTTTCTGATGGAATGTGATAAAAAGTAAATAGAGATCAGCCAAAGTATGAGTTCATAAACAAAGAAAACATATTTCCAGGTGTCCCTTGACTACCTTATCAACAAACACTGTTCAAAATGTATAATTACAACATATCAAGAGGATAATCTCAGGCATAAACTGTTTAGAACAGCAACAAAAGTTTAAGACAAGGAGATATACCTAAACATTTGATTAAAGGGAATAGACTGAGGATTTTTGTCTTTTATACAGCACTTTTTGGCAATATAATCATACCAACCACCATTTATATAGTGTTTCACAGTGAGCAAGGTACTATGTTAGGAAATTTTTACACATTAATGCTCTACTGACAATAAACTTACAAAGTAAGTAATTTTGCAGGTGAGGATACCAAAACTCAGTACTAAGATGCCATGGGGATACAAATGATAGGTGGTGATGTCAAAGCCAGCCCTGTTGGTGTGCCCAAAAGCCTTCTTACTGCTGAGGAAGAGATGCTAATTTACCAGTACAAGCTTATCTTGATACAATTTTGCTAATATGATTTATATATTTTTAAAAAGTCATTATGTGTTCTTTCTTGGGAAAAAGCCCATGATACACTTTTTTTATTTTTTTAAATGAAAGTACCCTTTATTTTAACTTTGGAAAATTCTGAAAGAGACAGAAATACCAGACCACCTGACCTGCCTCTTGAGAAATCTGTATGCAGGTCAGGAAGCAACAGTTAGAACTGGACATGGAACAGACTGGTTCCAAATAGGAAAAGGGGTACGTCAAGGCTGTATATTGTCACCCTGCTTATTTAACTTATATGCAGAGTACATCATGAAAAATGCTGGGCTGGATAAAGGACAAGCTGGAATCAAGACTGCTGGGAAAAATATCAATAACCTCAGATATGCAGATGACACCACCCTTATAGCAGAAAGTGAAGAACTAAAGAGCCTCTTGATGAAAGTGAAAGAGGAGAGTGAAAAAGTTGGCTTAAAGCTCAACATACAGCCAACAAAAATCATGGCATCTGGTCCCATCACTTCATGGAAAATAGATGAGGAAACAGTGGAAACAGTGAGAGACTTTATTTTGGGGGCCTCCAAAATCACTGCAGATGGTGACTGCAGTCATGAAATAAAAAGACGCTTGCTCCTTGGAAGAAAAGTTATGACCAACCTAGATAGCATGTTAAAAGCAGATACATTACTTTGCCAACAAAGGTCCATCTAGTCAAGGGTATGCTTTTTCCAGTGGTCATGTATGGATGTGAGAGTTGGACTGTGAAGAAAGCTGAGCACTGAAAAATTGATGCTTTTGAACTGTGGTGTTGGAGAAGACTCTTGATAGTCCCTTGGACTGCAAGGAGATCCAACCAGTCCATCCTAAAGGAAATTAGTCCTGAATATTCATTGGAAGGACTGATGTTGAAGCTGAAACTCCAATACTTTGGCCACCTGATGGGAAGAGCTGATTCATTTGAAAAGACCCTGATGCTGGGAAAGATCAAACGTGAGAGGAGAAGGGGACAACAGAGGATGAGATGGTTGGATGGCATCACCGACTCAATGGACATGAATTTGAGTAAACTCTGAGAGTTGGTGATGGACAGGAAGGCCTAGCGTGCTGCAGTCCATGGGGTTGCAAAGAGTTGGACACAACTGAGCGACTGAACTGAACCCTTTATTTTTTGGAGGATAACTCCTTTACAGTATTGTGGTGGATTTTGCCATACACTGACATGAATCAGCCACGGGCGCACATGTATCCCCCCATAATCTCACCCTCACCTTCTCCCACATAGTCCAGAAGTCTGTTCAATACACTTTTTAATAAAGAAAAGTGTCACAGCATGACCAGTATGACACTGATCACAATGACCAGTGTATGATTCTATTTAAACAGAAAAAGTCTATACATGAGTAGAGCCAGTCAAAAATACATGCGTGTATAAATACCTAAGTAAAATATCTTCCCCCTTCTTATTTCTGTAGTCCAGTTCCATTTAGGAACAATAGAAGAAGTCTTTCCTAGATTAAGAAGGAATCTAAAAGGATCAACGTAGATTTGGTAACATTTTAAAGACAAGGCTTAAGTCTGTATTCATCAGGGCATCTGCTGCTTCCTCATACTGCCTACTTTGCTAATTTGGTTCATAATGTACCTTACACTTTACACAATACTGCTCTGGGTATGCTGTGTTAGTCCCGCATACACCATAAGCATCTTGAGGGCAGGATTTGGATCTCACTAAGTGTTCTACAACTGAGTTTATCAAGTTCTTGGTGTTTATTCACTTCCTAAAAACTTACACTGTAAGCCAGGCACCAGCACAGGAGCAGTACATACACTAGTAACCAAATAAACAAGGTCTCTTCCTTCCTGAATTTACCTTATGCTCATGGAGGGTAGGGGCATGGCGGGGCCTACCCGCCAGAGGGTAATAAGCAATTACACTACAAGACAATAATGCATAGAAGAACATGGAATTACTAGAACACCTCGGAGGAGCACTAAAGTCAAAGCATTCTGTAAAAAGTGAGATCAAAGCTGAGGCCTGGAGGTTGAACAGGAGGTTGGATTAAAAGATGGTGAAAAAGTACCCTTGGATATTGAGGTAAGAGACAGTAGCATGGCAAATTAGTGGAGCCTAAAATAGCACAAGTTGGCTGGAACCCAGAGCATGGGGGAGGGGGTGCAGGCTGAGAGAGGAGGTGGGAAAGTTTGGCAGGGGCCAGACCACATCAGGCTTGTAAGCCACGGAAGGAGTTAAGGAGAGCTACTAAAGAGTTTTAACCAGTGAAGTGACAGGATCAGACTTGCCTTTTTATAAAAATCGCTCCAGTTACAGTGTGGAGAATGGATTAGAGAAGGGCAAGGCTGAAGGCTTAGGGAGCAATTCAGGCAAGAGATAATGGTGGCCTGAAGGAAGGCAGTGGCGGGGAGATGGAGAGAAGTGGACAGATTTGAGATTCGGAGGAGAAGGCAGTACTGACAGGAAATGGGAGGGGAGGGAAAGAGCGAAGTTAAACAGGGTGCCTAGATTCTCTGCTAGAGCATCGCCTGTGCTATAAAGCAGTATGTTTGGGGAGAGGGTGGAGGGGCAGATGAATGAGTTTGACTGTGCATTCACTGTATATCCATGAGACAGCCAAGAGGTTATGATGCTGGAAGTCCAGAGCTCTAGTTTCAGACTGTAATGGAATATGCACATTTGAGAGGTAGTGGCATAAAGACACTAATTGAACCTATGGAAATGGATGCGACCAATGTAGGGGAGAACAATTTCAGAGTGAGGAAAAGAGCTCTAAGACAGACTCCAGGGGAACTCTACTGCAAAGGAGATTGAGGAAGGACAGCCAGAGAGGTAAAAGAAAGATGAGAAATCCTTGGAGGGAGAAAAACCAAGTTAAGAGGTTATTTCAAAAAAGAGTGGTCCACGGTGTGTTTCTTAAATGTGCATAGAGTGACTGAAGCTCAACTTCAATAAATAAATACATCAGCAATTCTTTCCCTCTATCCTCAATCGACTGAAATACATTCATTTAGCAAATATTTATGTAGGGCAATGCTTCTCAAACTATCTTTGCTAAGGCCTAGTTTGTTTTTTTTTCTTCTAAGTTTTCAATCCATTGCACCTGGCTTCCCAGGTGGCACTAGCGGTAAAGAACCTGTCTGCTAATGCAGGAGACATAAGAGACACAGATTCGACCCCTGGAGGGAATCAACACAGGGAAGATCTCCTGGAGGAGGGCATGGCAACCCACTCCAGTATTCTTGCCTGGAGAATTCCACGGACAGCAAGCTTGCCAGGCTACAGTCCACAGGGTCGCAAAGAGTTGGACCCAACTGAGGCGACTTAGCACGCATGCATCCTCAATTCAGCTTCCGGGGGTTTTTTTCATGGTGATGAATATATGTGCAACGATTATTTTCCACTCCCCTGAGGTCTTCCTGATTTTCTTATTTCTAACATTTTCNCAAGCTTGCCAGGCTACAGTCCACAGGGTCGCAAAGAGTTGGACCCAACTGAGGCGACTTAGCACGCATGCATCCTCAATTCAGCTTCCGGGGGTTTTTTTCATGGTGATGAATATATGTGCAACGATTATTTTCCACTCCCCTGAGGTCTTCCTGATTTTCTTATTTCTAACATTTTCTCACGGAGACCTGAGTCTCACCTCTAGTTCTGTTACCACAGTAACTAATGACCAAATTCTGCCAATTTCATCTTCGTAATTGTTTTCAATCTTTTCTTCCCTTTCCACTCCCACTGTCACCACCTTAACCCAGGTCTCCAGTACCACACAACTGGACAATTCTTTCACCGCCTCTCGAGAGCAATGCTTTGCGTACAGCATAATCACATTAATTATCTAAGACACTAACTTTAATTGCTTTGTTCCCCTACTGAAAATTCCCCCAATGACTTCCCACTATGATTGTTTATTCAAAAATTACATTCATTTGGCAAATATTTATGTAGGGCAATGCTTTTCAAACTATGCTCAGACCTAGTTTATTTTTCCTTCTAAGTTTTCAATCCACTGCAGACCAACGTTTTTGTAAAAACACAATTTAAAAAAGTGATAATTTTTAAATTACTAAAAAAAGTTTCTAAATTCTTATTATCAATTTTGATATTTTTTCTCATGATGGACTGGTAACAACGGTTCATGGCTCAGCAATGGTCTGTAGACTGTATTCCAAACTGCCTGGGTGTTGGTAGTACACAGATAAAAAGACATTACAGTTGCACCCTCAATGCAGGGTAATTTTGCCATTCAGGGGAGACATTTTTGATTGTCACACAGCAGGAAGGAGTGACTACTGGCACTGAGTGAATAGAGGCCAGAGATGCTATTAAACAACCTAAATGAATAGCATAGCCCCCGCCCCCTCAACAAAGAATTATCCAGCCTAAAATGTCAAGAATGCCAAGGCTGAGAAACTCTGCTTTACAACTGTAATGCAAATGAATAATTAGAAGAAAGGCTAAGAACAGAGCTCTATTCCAAGCATATATACAAGATGCAGGGGACACAGAAGCACCTGAGTCTGCCTGGAAGGTTAAATGGACAGTACTTACCAAAGTCCTCATCTCCTGACTCACAGCTTCCCAGAACCCAACCACAGCCTAACCTTCCAACAACAGTGTTGCTAGACTGGTCAAAGCTGTGAATTCTATACCTTGCTTACTGTCAACTTCCAAGGATACAAACAACCATCCCTTCCCCTCCCCCTACCCAAATCACTCAGCATTTAAGGCCTCACTCAAGGGCTAACTCCTCCATGAAGTCTTCTGTGATCCTTTCTTTCAAAATTCCTTTTCTTTTTTTTTTTTTCTGGAAACTGATCCGTTTTCTTTATTTTCAGTTTTGCTTATATACCTTTTGTTACACGTAGGGATGAATACAGAGTCATGAGGGGGTCAGCAGACCTGACCCTTGTCAAAATCAGGTGCTTTGCATAAATGTATACAAAAAGGTTTTAGGGGTTTTNAAAAAAAAAAGTCCGGTTTGACATCTTTTTTGCCAGTGAACCCAGGTTGACACTCTCCATCCTTAATGCTTATCATGCCTGTGCTTAAAAATCCACTCCAGATTTACAGTAATGCTTAACATCAGGTTCATCCATTACATGTGTCACCATTTCCCCCTGTTCTGCCTTTGATCAGTGGAGATATCTGCCTCCACCATGCAGTTCTTTGATTAATCATTATTTCTCCAAAATTAAACATCAGTGATACTGAGACTTTAATGGACAGTTTATTCTTTACACTGTAACAAAAAATATCTGGGTCTTTAGAGGCTTGAGTAGCTATATGACTCTCTTAACATTCTCACTTACACTGGGTTTTATTAAAGAGAGTTAAAAATAAGGGTATATCAGTGGAAACAGAACAGGCTATGCAATCCAGAGGCCTGAACACCAACAGTGTTCCTTGGAAATTTTAGTTCTGCCTCAGTGGCTTGAGCTTCCTGGCCCTGCCTCGGGACTGACTTTTATCTATGCAATATGATAACAATTGCAGGCAAAGACTTGCATATGTTGGTTAAGTGCCGAATTTTGTGAGATTTTGCATTCCATTTTATTTTTGAGCATTTTAGAATTCCAGATGATGATCTTAGTATCAGAGCTAAAATTCTTTACCATCTTGAAATGTGCTGTGTAAGATAAATGTAAGCTTGATGTTTTATCTCTTCTTTAACATTCGAATGTACTGAAACTGAATAAGCTTGGTCTTTCCAGGGGAGCTTAAGGTACCCCCATTGTTTCCTTCTGTGATGTAGACAGACATCATGATGTCAGACAACATTAATCTTCATCTTCACTGTAGTAAACTGGTACCACCTGGGAAGCCACACATTTGCCAGGAGATTCTCTATACTATCACAGCTGTCATTTCTTTCTTTAGAATTGTCACATTCTTCACAGTTAGCAAATTGTTTATTTACACATTCAACAAATACCTCCTGAGTACTTAGGTCAGGGACCAGCCAGATGCTGAAAGTAGAGATATAAATAAAATCATAATATATGATGTGTAATAGTACTGATAAAGTAGAAGTAAAACAGCTGTAGTAACAGCAGAAGGATATCCCAAGAAAATCTTAGACAGTTGGATGACTTTCTTATAACTAACATAGTTATTGATTTAATATTGATTAGAAGAATCCTTATCTTTTTTCAGAGTGGGTATTTATCAATCAGAATATAAGATGTTTCTCCTTCTATCCAGAGAGAAGAAATTGCCCTTTGTGTTTTCAAAACACAGCACTGATTTATAGATATTATTTTATTTGATCCTTGTAACAACCTTATGAATTTGATATTACCATTACTTATATTTTATATAGAATAACACCGAGGCTAGTAGGAGTTAAATAGTTTGGACTTGGTCTTTTGCCTCCAAACACTAGAGCTTCTCTCAATAAAGTTGAAACTAAATAAGTGTACCCTATGAAGAGTGTAATTTCTTCACATTACTCCATGTTCACCAAACAATGGAATAATTACTTCATTGGCCAGATCAAAAGTCACAAAGCCAGTGTTTTTATCAGTTTTTCCCTTTAATATGCAAACTACATCACCTTACCTCCATGGCCCTTACCTCCCTGAATAAATTTGTGACAATCATACTTGCTTCATCTTTATCCAATATTTTATTTTAGGTTTTCCTTAAAAGCGGAGTTGGAAATAGGGTGGTTTGTTTTTGCTTTTTCTTTTGAGGGGTGATCCCAAAGAATGAGAGCAGAGAACCAAAAGATGGGCAACAAGAAAGCAAGGAAAGTTAACCCAAAGAGGGAGTTATGAGCTGATCCTACTGTCGGTAATGAGGCTTCAATTTTGCTAGAATTCTCTGAGGAGTCACAGAGAAAGCATTTCCGAATTCTCTGCCTAAGCATCAGAAGAGGCAGGTGTGAATTACTGGATTCTCTTTGCCACTGGTGAAGGATTGACTTATAACTACCTTATATTTGTTGGCAAATGCATCAGAATGGCTGCACGGGAACCTGGATGCAGAAAGTGAGTAGCTGTGGTGAGATGCTCTTCATTGATAATTATGCATATCTAGGTTCTACAGCGAAGACTAGACTAGAATGATAGGCTGAGAGTGTATGGAGATAGACACAAAACTCATCTAATGACAGCAGTCCCATGTCTTTTTGGCACCAGGGGCCAGTTTCATGGAAGACAATCTTTCCATGGACCAGGGGTGGGGACATGGTTTGGGGATGATTCAAGTGCATTACATTTATTGTGCACTTTATTGCTATTATTATTACATCACTTCCACCTCGGATCATCAACCACTAGATCCCAGAGGTTGGGGACCCCTAATCTAACACATAACATCTTTTGTCTTGACTTTAAATCTTATCTCAT
This sequence comes from Neotragus moschatus, assembly GCA_006410615.1. NCBI lineage: Eukaryota > Metazoa > Chordata > Mammalia > Artiodactyla > Bovidae > Neotragus > Neotragus moschatus. The sequence goes on from SJYA01002076.1 coordinate 492,725, forward strand.
CTGAGTTCTTTTATGTAACCACCACATCTTCAAATGTTTGTATATTATTGCCATAATATCTATACATTTTTATGATGGAAATAATAGTCTCAAACCCTAATTAATAAATATACTGCTTAAAGTTTCATTGATAGAAACATTACTTAATTTTTAGATCATCATTTTAAGAGCCACCTTCGTTTTTACGGTCTCTTGACAGTGTGAGAGTTTAAGAATAGTTATTTGTTCTCAGGCAGATGAGTAGAGATGGGCCATGACTCCGTGGAGGCTCTTCTTGCACCTGGAATGTTAGCGATTGCTCCCATATGAGGATGAAAAGTGTTGCAATCCAAATCTAAGATTTCATGTGTCCTTTTGGTATCCATCATAAAATTCTGAGATCTCCTCAATACCAGAAAGTTTCTTTTCTATTAGTATCAAAGAAGTTTGTAATTTGACATCTACCATTGCCAAAAATTTAAGTATTCACAGGGCTGTATTGTCATCAGTTTCTTAAACCCTTCTTCCATGACTGCCATTCAACTGGAAAATCCCAGCTGCATTTACCCTGACACCCATCAGTCATCAACTGTCACTGGATTACATCCTTTCCTTGAATATAGGATTATGTCTTATATTTACTCTGCATCTTAGTTTTGTCTTTTTGCATTATCAGTACATTTTTGGTCATCACTTCTCATTTCCTAGTGGCAACAGACAGCTGCTGGTATGGACAGTAAAAGAGCCCTATCTCCAGTCTCCTGGTAACCATATACAATTTCAGTTCAGTTCAGTCACTCAGTCTTGTCTGACTCTTTGTGACCCCACAAATTGCAGCATGCCAGGCCTCCCTGTCCATCACCAACTCTCAGAGTTCACTTAAACTCATGCCCATCGAGTCAGTGATGCCATCCAGCCATCTCATCCTCTGTCATCCCCTTATCCTTTTGTCCCCAATCCCTCCCAGCATCAGAGTCTTTTCCAATGAGTCAACTCTTCACATGAGGTGGCCAAAGTATTGGACTTTCAACTTTAGCATCAGTTCTTCCAAAGAACACCCAGGACTGATCTCCTTTAGAATGGACCGGTTGGATCTTCTTGCAGACCAAGGGACTCTCAAGAGTCGTCTCCAGCACCACAGTTCAAAAGCATCAATTCTTCGGCACTCAGCTTTCTTCACAGTTCAACTCTCACATCCATACATTACTGGAAAAACCATAGCCCTGACTAGACAGAGTAATGTCTCTGCTATTGAATATGCCATTTAGGTTGGTCATAACTTTCCTTCCAAGGAGTAAGCATCTTTTCATATACCCATTACTTTAGTGAAATACTTCATGCTTCATTTATTTCACATGGGAGTTAAAAATCACAGCCTCCCATTCTTATGGCCAAATGGGCAGACATATGACATCTTGCACTAACAACAGGGTCATGTCTCCAGAACAAAATATTGCTACCAGCAATAGGAATATGACTCAAACAACATCATATTGGGCCTTACCTGTCCCACCTTCTAATCAGAATTACCAGTACCCAGTATTTCAGGTCTCTTGCTAACAAGAGACCTGAAATACATAAAGCAACATGTAGAGAGAATTAAAGATGTGAGAGAATGAAAACAGTGACAGAGATTGAGCAGTCTTTGATTCTACTTAGGATAAGATTTATTGATTTATATATTATGCTGCTGCTAAGTTGCTTCAGTCAAGTCTGACTCTGTGCAACCCCATAGATGGCAGCCCACCAGGCTCCCCGGTCCTTGGGAATCTCCAGGTAAGAACACTGGAGTGGGTTGCCACTGCCTTCTCCATTATATATTATAATAATATGTTAATATTTTAATAGTCTTATACATATTAATATAATAATTATCANGACAGAGAGGCCTGGTGTGCTGTGATTCACAGGGTGGCAAAGAGTCAGAGACAAAAGAGTGACTGAACTGAACTGAACTGAACTGAAGATATAACAAAACATGTAAGAAGCATCTATGTAAACTTTATATCTGTCTGTGCATTCTTACACTATTTCTAGTATATTAATACTTGAAATAATATATGAAGTTGCCAATTTGCTGAGAATTCAACACTATGAGGAAATTCTAGTAAGTACTAATCAGTAATTTTTGCTATTCTCCATCATGGTTGTTCCAAACTTTTAATTTTTCTAATCTGAGCCCTACTGATTTACATTTCACTCCATTATAGGTAACTAGGAATTCAACATCACTGATAAACTCAAGGATGTACTGACTGGATTATCCCTTAAATACACAAGTTAGTGTCAATCAATCATATGTGCGTAGTGCTTTCTCTCAATTTGGAATACTGAATAAACTAAAGAACTTCAAATGCATCCTACATTCATACTTGTGAAATCTGGCAGTCCTATGATCACCCACTACCACCTCAACCCCGTCACCATCCTTTTACACTTGTAAAGCCCTATTCATGTTTTAAGAGCAACTGTAACAACGTGCTTGGGCCTCCCAGGTGGCTCTAATAGTAAAGAATTCACCTGCCAATGCAGGAGACACAAGAGACACAGACTCGATCCCTGGGTTGGGAAGATCCCCAGAGTAGGGTACGGCAACCCATTCCAGTATTCTTGCCTGGAAAAATCCACGGACCAAGGAGCCTGGCAGGCTACAGCCCATGGAGCTGGTAAGAGTCAGACACAACTGAGCATAATAACATGCTTAGGAGTCTTCTTTGCTATCCACATATAACATTTCTGGTAAAGCAACTGCCTGCAGTGTGGGAGACCGGGGTTCAATCNTGGAAAAATCCACGGACCAAGGAGCCTGGCAGGCTACAGCCCATGGAGCTGGTAAGAGTCAGACACAACTGAGCATAATAACATGCTTAGGAGTCTTCTTTGCTATCCACATATAACATTTCTGGTAAAGCAACTGCCTGCAGTGTGGGAGACCGGGGTTCAATCTCTGGGTTGGGAAGATCCCCTGGAGAAGGAAATGGCAACCCACTCTAGTACTCTTGCCTGGAAAATTCCATGGACTGAGGAGCCTGGTAGGCTACTGTCTGTGGGATCACAGAGAGTCGGACACGACTGAGTGACTTCACTTTCACTTTCTATGATGTCATCACTTAATTATTCTTCGTGTAAACATTTACATTATTTGTCAGTTTTTTATATGTTGATATACCAAAATTACTATGAACCTTTGAATAAAAGTACTATTTTCCCAGAAGTTAATTGAACATTTACATCTTGCATGTAGATATTTGGTAAATAGGAATTTGAAACAGCAGAACATGATCGATTAAAAAAACAAAGAAAAAAACCTGATGTTTGACATCTGATTAGATTTTATGATTCACAGTTCAGAACCTGTTTGGCTGTCATACCACTGAGGTACTTAGAAAGATTCCTAAGACTCCATATTTGAAATTTCAGTAAGTCCTCATAGTTCTGCCTTACAGCTACTTTGGAATTTTTTTATTTATTTTTATTGAGAGAAAGTCTGGATGAACTTGATAACTACCAGTTATTTCAAGAATCAATAATATCAAAACAACTCCACAGTATCCTCAATCACAGTTTAATACTGCTTTTTAAAATGTTTAATGTTTAATTTCTGAATTGTTCATCATTTTCAAAGGTCAGAACATTCATACCAATAGCAATGACAAGAACATAATGGAAGAATTTAATGAATGTGTTCTTTCAAATTTGTTTGGCAATATGAATTTAAACTGGCCACATTTCTTGGCAAAGCATCTTAAATAATTAATACAGTTTGATGCTTGAGCTAGGGACCTTGAATAGAGTTCTATGTAATTACCTCAGAATTTAAAAACTATCTGTTGAAACTAGATATTTAGTGTGCAATTGAGCAAGGAAGTAAACATTTAGATTCCTCTCAGAGTCATGAAAATAGCATTAGCACTGGGCCATCCATATTCAAGTAGCAAGCTTTAGGGTTGGTTTTACCTATCGGTGTGTGCACATTACATAAAAGAGTAACATCTAAACTTCAGAGTTGAGTGAGTGGAATAGAAGTGTTTAGAGTGTCATTTTCCATCTAGTTCTAAATTTGAAAGATGTTTCCCATTTGTCTAAGTGTGATATTGTCACTTTGCTTTTAAAGGGTTTTTCTCTCTTCTTTCCCCTTCTCTAGGCGTATTCATAAGGCATACATCTAAAACATGAAATGTAGCATTACAGAGCTGGAAAGCACCCCACTGGAGCATTCTCAAGTATATTCTTTGGGAGATGTTTGTGAAAAAGAATGGTATGTTCAGATTAATTTATTAAATGCAGTTTACACTATTCCCACCTTAAGATTCACTCAGTCAAGATTACTACCTTAAAGACTGCAATATTTTGCAATAAAAAAACACAAATTTAACTTTAATTAGCTCTAAATTATTTAACAGATCATTTTCATTACATATCAACATTTTGAAAATATTTGGGTTTTTTGATTTATTTTAAAATAGATTCTATTTGTAAATATATTTTAGAAGGATTGAAAATTTCTCTGGTTTCTCATTTTAATGAATTTAAGGACTTCATGGTCCTTTGCCACCGGTTGAGTTAATTAAAGCTAGACTAGTGATGCTGGCTAAATTAATTGTCACTAAGGTAGAAGGAAAAATCATCTTCCTATGGTTTATAACTGATTGAACATGTAGCATTTATTTAATAAACATGATAACAGATTTTTTCCCCATAACAAACATACTGTATCTGCTATATACTGAATGTTTGTATCCCTCTAAAATCCCTCTGTAGAAGCCTGAATCCCCAGTCTGATAGTATTTGGAGGTGGGGCCTTTGGGAGGTAATTAGGCCATAAGGGTGGGACACTCATGAGTGGATTTAAGTGAAGAAGAAGTGAAGCCAAGTTGCTCAGTCCTGTCTGACTCTTTGCGACCCTGTGGACTGTAGCCTACCAGGCTCCTCCATCCATGGGATTCTCTCCAGGCGAGAATACTGGAGTGAGTTGCTATTTCCTTCTCCAGGGGATCTTCCTGACACAGAGATATACCTCGGTCTCCCTCTGAGCCGCTAGGGAATCCCCAAGTAGATGAGTGGATGAGTGGACGCAGTTCAGTTCAGTTCAGTTCAGTTCAGTCGCTCAGTTGTGTCCTACTGTGACCCCATGAATCGCAGCACACCAGGCCTCCCTGTCCATCACCAACTCCTAGAGGTCACTAAGATTCACACTCATCGAGTCAGTGATGCCATCCAGCCATCTCATCCTCTGTCATCCCCTTCTCCTCCTGTCCCCAATCCCTCCCAGCATCAGAGTCTTTTCCAATGAGTATGAGTGGATTAGTGCCCTTAAATGAAGATCAACTCTCTCTCTCTCCCTCCCTGCCTACCCACCCACCTCATGAGGATGAAATGAGCAGACAGGCCAAATTTGCAAACCAAAAAAAAAAAAAAAAAAGTGTCCTCCCAGAGATACCCAATCTGCTGGTGCCTAGATCTGAGGCTTCCAACTTCCAGAACTTTGAGAAATAAATGTCTGTTGCTTAAGCCACTCATCTATGGTAATTTATTATAGCAGCCCAAACTGACTGTGACCATATCCTTAAGGCTATAAATTCAACAGGAACTTACACAAAAATATGCTAATGGTAATGTGAAAAAAATTATATTTTCTAATTTCTAGCATGCAAGCATTTTTGAAAGTTCTCCTTACCTACCAATATCCTAACCATTAGGAACTCAAACCACCTGTGTGAAAAGACTTCCAGTCTTTCAATTCTCTTTATCAACTACCAATTCAGCCTTATGAGCTCATATTCACTTATCTTTTCTAGCCATGGCTGAATTATATAATATGAGGTATATACATTTTTTATTTCTACAAATCCTTATAACAGTCCACCAGAAGGTATTAAACACTTGCTTCATTCCTTATATAGTGCGAGGCACTGGGTTATAATAATTTCAGCAAAGTAGACAGTCTCTCATTATACAGCTTACTGTCCTGCACAGTGGAGAAGGCAATGGTACCCCACTCCAGTACTCTTGCCTGGAAAATCCCATGGATTGAGGAGCCTGGTGGGCTGCAGTCCATGGGGTCACTGAGAGTTAGTTGGACACGGCTCAGTGACTTCACTTTTACTTTTCACTTTCATGCACTGGAGAAGGAAATGGCAACCCACTCTAGTGTTCTTGCCTGGAGAATCCCAGGGATGGAGGAGCCTGGTGAGCTGCTGTCTATGGCATTGCACAGAGTCAGACACGACTGAAGTGACTTAGCAGCTTAGCAGCAGTCCTGCACAGAGCATAGACAAATCAATAATTGTACAAAAATAAAGTAACCTTACAATTGTGATAAATGCAATGAGGAAGGAATATATTTCTGAGGAAACTGAGAGCTGTGGTGGGATGAGAGAAAAGATGCTAATTACAAAAAAGTCGGTAGGGAGTAGGAATAGAGAAAAGAGATCTGGGTAGAAGCTGAAAAAAGCCCCAGGGCAAAGAGTGCAGTCATTAGGAGAATTCAAAGGCAGGGAGGCCTCTGTTCAGAGACTGGGATTGTTTCCTAGAGATTAACCTGGAGAGATAATCAGGGCCAGCCCACAGAGCAGATCCTCTCAAGAGATGTCTGCATCTTTATCCTAAGAAAGCCCAAAGAAAAGGCTCTCTATTGCTTTAAGTAAGGATGGGAGATGATTGTGTCAGCTTTTCCAAAATACACAATACCTGCAACATGAAGAGGAGATTGGAAGAGGTCAGTGTTAAAACAGGGGCTTCCCGGGTGGCTCAGATGGAAAAGAATCTGTCTGCAATGCGAGAGACCTGGGTTTGATCCCTAGGTTGGAAAGATGACATGGAGAAGGGAATGACAACCCACTCCAGTATTCTTGCCTGGAGAATTCCATGGACAGAGGAGCCTGGTAGGCTCCAGTTTATGGGGTCACAGGAAATCGGACACAACTAAGCGACTTTCACTCACTCAATGTAAAAACAGCAAAAACACACGATGCTACTGCAGCTGCCTAAATTGTAACAACTCAGAAATTCAATTTCTTTCTTTAAAAAGTTTATATACTTTCTTGATATGTAGCGAACTGTGAATTTAGATTAATAGAATTCTCTTGTCAGACTGATCCCAGTCTTTAATACCTGATCCTAGGGAACTCTAAGCTTGCTAGAGAAAATATGCTGGAAATATTGAAAAATCTTTATTTGTTGTACTTTGTTTTTGGACAGGAAAAAGTAACAATCAAGAAAATAGCTGGTAAAATGGGCTTGTGAAAAAAATTAAGATTTTGCTCTTCAATCTCTACTGAGTTACCAATTTACAACTTTATATAACTTTAACCTGTCCTACTAAGCCTCCTAAGTGGCTTAGCAATAAAGAATCCACCTGCCAATGCAGGGAGACAAGGATTAGATCCATGGGTCGGGAAGATCCCCTGAAGAAGGAAATGGCAACCCATTCGGGTATTCCTGCCTGGAAAATCCCATAGACAGAGGAGCCTGGTGGGCTACAGTCCACAGGGTCTCCAAGAGCCAGACATGACTTAATATATGAGCACACACACACACCACACACAAATTTTGGGGAAAGGAACTATGTGCTTTCTTGTCTCCTCCATAAAATCTTGCTTATGGTCTTGCACACAACACATATTTCCTAAGTAAACATTTATATTTTAACTAAAATAGGTTTAATTTAATTCAGGATAAGGATTTGTGTTGACTTGAGGCAATATGATATAAAAACATATCTTGATATAGACATGATGATGTCGATATCTTGATATAGATATTCATATTTGTATTATCCATTGGAGGCTAACATCACTAACTATCCATTGTGCAATATATTACCTACATATGGTGTGCATATATAGTGTGTGTGCAAGACATATATCTCAAATTATCATAGATACCATGTTGCTTGTGTGTGCTAAGTCACTTCAGTCATTTCCGACTCTTTGCGACCCTATGGACTGTAGCCCACCAGTCTCCTCTGTCTAGGGAATTCTCCAGGCAGGAATACTGGAGGTACCTTGCTCCTGGGAATCTCCCCAGCCCAGGGATCGAACCTGCATCTCCTGCATTGGCCAGCGGGTCTTTATTGAGATTTGAAACAGGGAAGTTTGATTTCAGAGCAAAGTTTGATTTCAGAGCACTTTCTCTTGGTTCTTCATGGTCTGATGAAGGGAGTAAGGTATTCCAGGCATGTATGAATGTAAGAAACACCACAAAATGTTTTGGAAATTTCCAGTAATCCAATGTGAGGCAAGATATTTTGGCAAAAGGAGAATATGTTGTCTCTTTAGAGGACAAGAATTTATGATAAGAGATCTCTCTTCCATGTTTATTACAGTCCTGGCTTATATAAATAAAACTCAAGTATACTAAAGTAATTCAAAGAGCTTGTTGAGGCAAAGATGAGATGGTCACATCACATATTATCCTGCTAAAGGTCTAGAAAATTGAAGAAAAACAGAATCCAGGCAACTTAAAAAAAATCTGTTTAGTTTATCACAGTGTTTTCAACTCTAAAAATCCAGTATGGATTAAAAACATTCAATTCTGCCACTTTTGTGTTCTTTCTCCTAAGTGGTCAATATGTATTTACTCTGGCACCTGTTTCTAATCAAGAACATAAAATGATTAAACTAAGACTTGTTTTCTCAACAGGTGTTCTCCATGCAGTTCCATTAAACTCGGGAATGCATAGAAATTTATTGCATGCTGCTGCTGCTGCTGCTAAGTTGCTTCAGTCGTGTCTGACTCTGTGCGACCCCACAGATGGCAGCCCACCAGGCTCCGCCGTCCCTGGGATTCTCCAGGCAAGAGCACTGGAGTGGGTTGATTGCATAGGTGTGTCCTTATCACATCTTCACTGATTGTTAAGTGAAACTTAGTTTCGGTTACTGTCCCATTCAAAAAATTCATTTGCTTCTTATTTAGAATAGCCACTGATGTAACAACTCTTCACTGACCTCTGATTTATTGTTTCTTTTTGGCTATAACTAGAGTAATCCCATTGCATTTATTTATATATTACTTCCAGTCACTACAACCAAGGTTTAATTTCCCCATGACTTGTTTACCAGTATTATAAAAGAAAATGCTTCTTTTTTTGTAAACTGCACTGCCCAGATTCATAATATAAGACAGAAGTGTACTTAAATAGAAACTATTCCAAACAGAACAAGCAGAAACAGACTTTATTGATCAAGTCTCTGAAAAAAAAAAAAAAAACACTCTATAGAGGGCAAATATTAGCTGCAACAGAGGCCATGCCCAATTCTGACTTATCAACATGTGATCGTTGCAGAGGTAATATCTTCCCCAGCTTTTGGCTCCCAATCCCTTTCTCTACCTTGCTCTAAAACTTTATTTTCAGGATCATATGTTGTAGGCTTGGGACATTCTCTTACCATATAGTTATCAAATTCAGCAACACAAAGGATGTCCTTGTTTCATTATGTGCTTAAAAGGTTACTTTATTCTTGCTCACTAGACGTCTTATGAAGAAGTCATAGTGTGTCAGGGCTACAAACAAGGCTTTTGCAGAGGTGTTATTTATTTCCAGTCACTTTCATATTAGACACAGAGAATCTTTCAGTTGTAGTGACTGCGTGGCACTGGAGCAACTGTGAGGAGATACCCCATGTTCAAAGGCAAAGGAGAAGTCCCAGCAAGATGGTAGGAGGGGCAAAATTGCATTTAGAATCAAACCCCATTCCTGCCAGAGACGCTCAGAGGGTTCAAACAAATCTTGTGTGAACAAGGACCCAGAGACCTCACAGAGATGGAGCAGAACTCTGTTTGAGTGTCTCCTGAGGAGGCATGGGTCACCAGTGGCCTGCCACAGGGACAGGGGCTCTGGGTGCAGCAGACTTGAGCATGACATAAACCCTCTTGGAGAAGGTCACTATTAATCCCACGATAGAGCTCCCAGAACTTACACAGGACTGGGGAAATAGACTCTCAGAGGGCACAAAAAGAAACTTGGGTATACCAGGACCCATAAGAAAAAAGCAGAGACACCACAAGAGACTGACCCAGGCTTGCCCATGAGTGTCCAGGAGTCTCCAGCAGAGGAGTGGGTTGGTGGTGGCCTGCTGCAGGGTTGGGGGCACTGAGTGTAGCAGGGCATACATGGGACATTTTGAAGGAGGTCACCATTATCTTAATTACCTCCACCAGAGTTTCAGTTCATTTATGTTCAATTCAGTAACTCACTCATGGCCAACTTTTTACCCCACAGACTGTAGCACACCGGGCCTTCCTGTCCATTCTAGCTCCCAGACTTTACTCAAACTCATGTCCATTGAGTCGGTGATGCCATCCAACTATCTCATCCTCTGTTGTCCCCTTATCCTCCTGCCTTCAATCTTTCCAATCATCAGGGTCTTTTCAAATGAGTCAGGTCTGCATCAAGCAGTCAAACTATTGGAGTTTCAGCTTGAACATCAGTCCTTCCAATGAATATTCAGGACTGATTTCCTTTAGGATGAACTGGTTGGAATTCTTTGAAGTCCAAGGGACTCTCAAGAGTCTTCTCCAACACCACAGTTCAAAAGCATCAATTCTTTGGCGCTCAGCTTTTTTTATAGTCCAACTCTCACATTCAAACATGACTACTGGAAAAACCATAGCCTTGACTGGACAGACTGTTGTTGGCAAATATGCTGTCTAGGTTGGTCATAATTTTTCTTCCAAGGAACAAATGTCTTTTAATTTCATTCCTGTAGTCACAATCTGCAGTGATTTTGGAGCCCTCAAAATTAAAGTCTGTCATTGTTTCCAATGTTTCCTCATCTCTTTGCCATGAACTCATGGGACAGATGCCATGATTTTAATTTTCTGAATGTGGAGCTTTAAATCAGTTTTCACTCTCATCTTTCACTTTCATCAAGAGGTTCATAAGTTCTTTTTTGCTTTCTTCCCTAAGGGTAGTGTTATCTGCATATCTGAAGTTACTGATATTTCTCCTGGCAATCTTGATTCTAGCTTGTGCTTCATCCAGCCCAGCGTTTCTCATGATGTACTCCGCATAGACGTTAAATAAGCAGGGTGACAATATACAGCCTTGACGTACTCCTGTTCCTATTTAGAACCAATCTGTTGTTCCATGTCCAGTTCTAACTGTTGCTTCCTGACCTGCATACAGATTTCTCAAGAGGCATGTCAAGTGGTCTGCTAATCACAACTTTTAAGAATTTTCCACAGTTTATTGTGATGCACACAGTCAAAGGCTTTGGGCATAGTCCATAGAGTAGAAGTAGATGTATTTCTGGAAATCTCTTGCTCTTTCAATGTTCCAACATATGTTAGCAATTTGATCTCTGGTTCCTCTGCCTTTTCTAAATCCAGCTTGAACATATGGAAGTTCATAGTTCACGTATTGTTCAAGCCTGGTTTGGAAATTTTGAGCATTACTGTGTCAGTGTGTGAGATGAGTGCAAATGTGTGGTAGTTTGAGCATTCTTTGGCATTGCCTTTCTTTGGGACTGGAATGAAAACTGACCTTTTCCAGTCCTCTGGCCACTGCTGAGTTTTCCAAATGTGCTGCTATACTGAGTGTAGCACTTTCACAGTATCATTTTTCAGGATTTGAAAGAGTTCACCTGGAATTCCATCACCTCCACTAGCTTTGTTTATAGTAATCCTTCCTAAGGCCCAGTTAACTTCACATTCCAGGATGTCTGGCCCTAGGTGAGTGATCGTACCATCATGATTATCTGGGTCATGAAGATATTTTTTGTATAGTTTTTCTGTGTATTATTGCCACCTCTTCTGAATATTTTCTGTTTTTGTTATGTCCATACCATTTCTGCCCTTTATTGTGCCCATCTCTGCATGAAATGTTCCCTTGGTATCTCTAATTTTCTTGAAGAGATCTCTAGTCTTTCCCATTCTATTGTTTTTCCCTATTTCTTTGCATTGATCACTTAGGTAGTCTTTCTTATCTCTCCTTGCTATTCTTTGGAATTCTGCATTCAAATGGGTATCTCTTTCCTTCTTTCCTTTGCCTTTCTCATCTCTTCTTTTTTCAGCTATGTGTAAGACCTCCTCAGACAACTTGCCTTTTTGCATTTCTTTTTCTTGGGGATGGTCTTGATCTCTGCCTCCTGTACAATGTCATGAACCTCTGATCATAGTTCTTCAGGCACTCTATCTATCAGATCTAATCCCTTGAATCTATTTCTAACTTCCACTGTATAATCATAAGGGATTTGATGTTAACCCAATCAACAGCCTCAATACTACTAATAATAGCAGTTATCATCAACCTAATATTTTCAGGCCAATGAACCGTGGGATGTAGGTCATACCTGAATGGTCTAGTGGTTTTCCCTACTTTGTTCAATTTCAGTGTGAATTTGGCAATAAGGAGTTCATGATCTGAGCCACGGTCAGCTCCGAGTCTTGTTTTTGCTGACTATATATAGTTTCTCCGTCTTTGGCTACAAAGAATATAATCAATCTGATTTCAGTGTTGACCATCTGGTGATGCCCACGAGTAGAGTCTTCTCTTGTGTTGTTGTAACAGCGTGTTTGCCATGACCAGTGTGTTCCCTTGGCAAAACTCTGTTAGTCTTTGCCCTGCTTCATGCTGTACTCCAAGGCCAAATTTGCCTGTTACTCCAGGTGTTCCTTGACTTCCTACTTTTGCATTTCAATCCCCTATAATGAAAAAGATATCTTTTTTGGGTGTTCCTTTCAGAAGGTCTTGTAGGTCTTCATAGAACTGTTCAACTTCAGCTGCTTCAGCTTTACAGGTTGGGGCATAGACTTAGATTACCGTGATCCTGAATGGTTTGCCTTGGAAACAAACAGAGATCATTCTGTTGTTTTTGAGATGGCATCCAAGTACTGCATTTCAGATTCTTTTGTTGACTATGATGGCTACTCATTTTTTCCTAAGGGATTCTTGCCCATAGTAGTAGATATAATAGTCATCTGAGTTAAATTCACCCACTCCAGTCCATTTTAGTTCACTGATGCCTAAAATGTCGATGTTCACTCTTGCCATCTCCTGTTTGACCACTTCCAATTTGCCTTCATTTATGGACCTAACATTCCAGGTTCCTTTGCAATACTGCTCTTTACAACACAGGACTTTGCTTCGATTACCAGTCACCTTCACACCATAGTTGGCCCCAGGTAACTAACAGGGAGGGAACACAGCTCCACCCATCAGCAGAAAATTGGATTAAAGATTTACTGAGCATGGCCCTGCCCATCAGAATAAGACCCACTTTCCTCCTCAGTCAGTCTCTCCTATCAGGAGGCTTCCATAAGTCTCTTATCTTTATCCAAGAGGGCAGACAGAATGAAAACCACAATCACAGAAAACTAACCAATCTGATGACATAGACCACAGCCTTGTCTAACTCAATGAAACTATGAGCCATGCCGTGTAGGGCCACCCAAGATGGACAGATTATGGTGGAGACTTCTGATAAAATGTGGTCCACTGGAGGAGGGAATGGCAAACCATTCAGTATTCTTGCCTTGAGAACGCCATGAACAGTATGAAAAGGCAAAAAGATAAGACACTGAAAGATGAACTCCTCAGGTTGGTAGGTGCCCAATGTTACTGGAGATCAGTGGAGAAATAGCTCCAGAAAGACTGAAGAGATGGAGCCAAAGCAAAAACAACACCAAGTTGTGGCTATGACTGGTGATGGAAGTAAAGTCCAATGCTTTAAAGAACAAGATTGCATAGCAATCTGGAATGTTAGATCCATGAATCAAGGCAAATTGGAAGTGATCAAACAGGAGATGGCAAGAGTGAACATTGACATTTTAGAAATCAGCGAACTAAAATGGGCTGGAATGGGTGAAATTAACTCAGATGACTATTATATCAATTACTGTGGGCAAGAATCCCTTAGAATAAATGGAGTAGCCATCATGGTCAACAAAAGAGTCTGAAATGCAGTACTTGGATGCCATCTCAAAAACAACAGAATGATCTCTGTTTGTTTCCAAGGCAAACCATTCAATATCACAGTAATCCAAGTCTATGTCCCAACCCACAAAGCTGAAGCAGCTGAAGTTGAACAGCTATGAAGACCTACAAGACCTTCTGAAAGGAACACCCAAAAAAGATATCCTTTCATTATAGGAAACTGGAATGCAAAAGTAGGAAGTCGAGAAACACCTAGAGTAACAGGCAAATTTGGCCTTGGAGTACAGCATGAAGCAGGGCAAAGGCTAACAGAGTTTTGCCAAGGGAACACACTGGTCATGGCAAACACGCTGTTACAACAACACAAGAGAAGACTCTACTCGTGGGCATCACCAGATGGTCAACACTGAAATCAGATTGATTATATTCTTTGTAGCCACAGACAGAGAAACTATATAGTCAGCAAAAACAAGACTCGGAGCTGACCGTGGCTCAGATCATGAACTCCTTATTGCCAAATTCACACTGAAATTGAACAAAGTAGGGAAAACCACTAGACCATTCAGGTATGACCTACATCAAATCCCTTATGATTATACAGTGGAAGTTAGAAATAGATTCAAGGGATTAAATCTGATAGATAGAGTGCCTGAAGAACTATGATCAGAAGTTCATGACATTTTACAGGAGGCAGGGATCAAGACCATCCCCAAGAAAAAGAAATGCAAAAAGGCAAAATGGTTGTCTGAGGAGGTCTTACACTTAGGTGAGAAAAGAAGAGATGTGAAAGGCAAAAGAGAAAGGGAAAGATAAACCCACTTGAATACAGAGTTCCAAAGAATAGCAAGGGTACATAAGAAAGCCTTTCTCTTTCATCAATACAATGAAATAGAGGAAAACAATAGAATGGGAAAGACTAGAGATCTCTTCAAGAAAATTAGAGATCTCAAGGGAATATTTCATGCGAAGATGGGCTCAATAAAGGAATGAAATGGTATGTACCAAACGGAAGCAGTCAGTTCACTTCAGTTCAGTCGCTCAGTCGTGTCCAACTCTTTGCGATCCCATGAATCGCAGCATGCCAGGCCTCTCTGTCCATCACCAACTCCTGGAGGTCACTCAGACTCACGTCCATCAAGTCAGTGATGCCATCCAGCCATCTCATCCTCTGTCGTCCCCTTCTCCTCCTGCCCCAATCCCTCCCAGCATCAGAGTCTTTTCCAATGAGTCAACTCTTCGCATGAGGTGGCCAAAGTACTGGAGTTTCATCTTCAGCATCATTCCCTCCAAAGAAATCCCAGGGCCGATCTCCTTCAGAATGGATTGGTTGGATCTCCTTGCAGTCCAAGGGACTCTCAAGAGTCTTCTCCAACACTACAGTTCAAAAGCATCAATTCTTCAGTGCTCAGCTTTCTTCA
>SJYA01002076.1:509094-521559 GCA_006410615.1 Neotragus moschatus
TCTTGATTCCAGCTTGTGCTTCTTCCAGCCCAGCGTTTCTCATGATATAAGTTAAATAAGCAGGGCAACAATATACAGCCTTGACGTACTCCTTTTCCTATTTGGAACCAGTCTGTGGTTCCATGTCCAGTTCTAACTGTTCCTTCCTGACATGCATACAGGTTTCTCAAGAGGCAGGTTAAGTAGTCTGGTATTCCCATCTCATGAAGAAGTTTCCACAGTTTATTGTAATCCACACAAAGGCTTTGGCATAGTCAATAAAGCAGAAATAGATGTTTTTTAAAACTCTCTTGCTTTTCAATGATCCAGTGGATGTTGGCAATTTGATCTCTGGTTCCTCTGCCTTTTCTAATACCAGCTTGAACATCTGGAATTTCATGGTTCACGTATAGCTGAAGCCTGGCTTGGAAAATTTTGAGCATTACTTTACTAGCGTGTGAGATGAGTGCAATTGTGCAGTATATTGAGCATCCTTTGGCATTGGCTTTCTTTGGGATTGGAGTGAAGGTATTAAAAAGAGATGACAAGAATACAAAGAACTGTACAAAAGAGATCTTTATTACCCAGATAATCACAATGGTATAATCACTCACCTAGAGCCAGACATACTGGAATGTGAAGTCAAGTGGGCCTTAGCAAGCATCACTATGAACAAAGCTAGTGGAGCTGATGGAATTCCAGGTGAGCTCTTTGAAATCCTGAAAGATGATGCCACACTCTATATGCCAGCGCATTTGGAAAGCTCAGCAGTGGCCACACATCTGGAAAAAGTCAGTGTTCATTCCAATCCCAAAGAAAGGCAATGCCAAAGAATGCTCAATATACCATACAATTGCACTCCTCTCACACGCTGACACAGTAATGCTCAAAATTCTCCAAGCTAGGCTTCAACAGTACATGAACCATGAACTTCCAGATGTTCAAGCTGTATTTAGAAAAGGCAGAAGAACAAGAGATATAATTCCTAACATCCATTGGATGGATGAAAAAGCAAGAGAGTTCCAGGAAAACATCTACTTCTTCTTTGTTGACTATGCCAAATCTTTGACTGTGTGGATCACCACAAATTGTCAAAATTTATTAGAGTTGTGAATACCAAACCACCCGACCTGCCTCTTGAGAAATCTGTATGAAGGTCAGGCAGTAACAGTTAGAACTGGAGATGGAACAACAGATAGGCTGCAAATAGGAAAAGGAGTATATCAAGTCTGTATACTGTCACCCTGCTTATTTAACTTATATGCTAGTACATCATGGGAAATGCTGGGCTGGAGGAAGCACAAGCTGGAATCAACATTCCTGGGAGAAATATCAATAACCTCAGATATGCAGATGACAACACCCTTATGGCAAAAATTGAAGAACTAAAGAGCCTCTTGATGAAAGTGAACGAGGAGAGTGAAAAGTTTGGCTTAAAACTCAACATTCAGAATACTGAGATCATGGCATCTGGTCCCATCATTTCATGGCAATTAGATGGGAAAACAATGGAAATAGTGAGAGACTTTATTTTTGGGGCTCCAAAATCACTGCAGATGGTGACTGCAGTCATGAAATTAAAAGACACTTCCTCCTTGGAAGAAAAGTTATGACCGACATTGACAGCATATTAAAGAGCAGAGACATTGCTTTGTCAACAAGTTTCATCTAGTCAAAGGTATGGTTTTTCCAGTAGTCATGTATGGATGTGAGAGTTGGACTATAAAGAAAGCTGAGCACCAAAGAACTGATGGTTCTGTATTGTGGCATTGGAGAAGACTCTTGAGAGTCCCTTGGACTGCAAAGAGATCCAAGCAGTCAATCCTAAAGGAAAGCAGTCCTGAATATTCATTGGAAGGACTGATGCTGAAGCTCTAATAGTTTGGCCTCCTGATGTGAAGAAATGACTCATTGGAAAAGACCCTGGTGTTGGGAAAAACTGAAGGCAGGAGAAGAAGGGGACAACAGAAGATGGGATGGTTGGATGGCATCACTGACTCAATGGATGTGAGTTTGAGTAAACTCCAGGAGTTGGTCATGAATAGGAAGGTCTGACGTGCTGTAGTCCATAGGGTTGCAAAGAGTCAGACATGACTCAGTGACTGAACTGAACTGAACTTTTAAGTTGTCATGTTAACTGTGCCCTAGTTACTTTCTGGCAGTTCTCAAGTCTTTTTGATGAAGAGATAGAGAATTGTTGATATTATGGCCTTTGTGATAAAAAGTATGAAATGTTGTTTCCCATTATATCTGTTAATTTCAACATATTTTTATATATTTCCTAAAAAATGGAAATCTAGCTCCATAGGGAAAATCCTTTGAGTTTGACCAAAGCCTGGTGTTTATTGCCTGTGATTAGGAGGCTGGTACACAGACTCACATTTTGCAATGGAGAGAAAATTGCAAACACATTGGTTCACCTTGCATTTCTTAAGTCAGATGTGCCTGTGACTTAGCAGTACTCCTAAATTGTATGATAAGACCTTAACAACACAAATTAAGTATCTCCTAGCAGCATAATATTTTACTGGCTGAAAGTCAGAATGTAATAGTCTTAGATTCAAATCTTGACTCCAGGTGTTAACAGCCTGTGCTCTTAGACAAGATATTTAGTATTTAACTCTTTCTATAAGAGTGGAGATAATAATAGTATCCATGCCATAGGTTCATGTGTGTGTGTGTGTTAGTCACTCAGCCGTGTCCCAGTCTTCAAGACCCTATGGACCACACCATTGCCAGACTTCCCTGCCCTTCACCACTTTCCAGAATTTGCTCAAAGTCATGTCTATTGAGTCGGTCATGTCCGACTCTGAGACCCCATGGACTGTAGCCTGCCAGGCTCCTCTGTCCATGGGATTCTCCAGGCAAGAATACTGGAGTGGGTTGCTGTGCCCTCCTCCAGGGGATCTTCCCAACCCAGGGAATGAACCTGAGTCTCTTACGTCTCTTGCATTGGCAGGTAGAGTCTTTACTAGTAGCACCCCCTGGGAAGCCCATTCAGGGGATAGCAGCAGGATTAAATGAGAATATGCACAATCAGATTTGACACAGAGCTATATGCATTATTATAATAAACTTTTACTTTGTATATTTATTTAATTTAGTTTTTTTATTATTCATAAGTGATCAGAAGGACATAACCCAGGAAATAACTTTCAAGTTTTTCCTTCCTTTGGCATATACATATGCACACAGAAACACAAGGCACACATACGCATGCACTGATGAGCGTATATCTAAGGACTGAATTTACTTACTTCAGACAAATAACATCTGGGAAAATCTTCGGTCAGGTACCTTAGTTATAAATATAATCAAGTGAAAGAGAAAGAAGAAAAATATCACTATTTGAGAAGTAGTATGGTTTTGTTTTTAAGTCATCAAAGAAAGTCACCAAACCAGCATTCAACTCCAAGTGCTAAGTCAAAACCTTTCTAGCAAGTACTGCCTGTTCCCTTTTTATGAATGTACATCATAGGATGATAGTTTGGAAATGGTAACCATTCTAAGGTGTCAGATACACCAGAAATGAAAAGTGATTATTCTGATGGTAATCTCATTAGAAAAACTAATTCCTTAATATTTGCTGGAAGATTTCCAAGTTAACTTGGAAAATCAGTAGTTATCTTTTGGATTTGAATAAATATCTCATTTCTTATAGTTTTTTTATTCCATAAATCACTACTTTTTTTCTTGTTTAGTACTTTCTTTTATTAACTCTCAACAAAAGCAGCTGATAGTCATCCAAATCTTTTCCAACCATCCAAAATCTCCATGCAACAGAATGACAAAAGATCCAATTTCGAAGATTCAGTAAAATTTTTATTGGTACAGAGACAGAGAAAAGGTGAGAAACCTCACCAAGGTTAGTGTTAATATGATCAGAAAACAGTGGAAAGTAGGGAAATGATGCACAAAAAAGTGATGAAATTATGCTGAATTCCTTGTTTATCAACTCAACAACGCCATCACTGATCTCAGAGATTTGAGGTTAGGTGTCAATTAAGGCATTAATGTGACGTTTGGAAGGTGGAAGACATGGGCAATTGGGAGACTGAGCTTCACAGTTCGCTTCAGGACATATCTTGACAGCTACTCTCTGGGCTGTGTCAGGCTTTGTGAATTTCCTAGATGACCCTGCAATTCACAGTGGCTTCTACAAACTCTTGACAACCACCCACTCTGGTGTTCAGGCCAAGACTCATGGATAAAGAGTCTTAGGGTTTCCCAGAGGCAGATCCCAAGTCAAGGATTCAAATGCAACTAGCTCCTAGAGTTACAGTAATCCCAGCAAATACCAATATAGGATTTTAGAAAACAGGGAAGGGAGAGGAAAAAATACTAAGTGTATTGAATCATGTCATACCTATGGATTAATTCTGTTGAAAACTCTGGAGTACATGTGGAGGTTGCATCTCCAAGTTAACTTGCCTGAGGAATAAAAGAACCAGGATATTTTTATACCAACTTCTCTTTGTCCCTGGTTGAGAGCTGCTCCTGAAAGACACTTTGTTTTTTGGTCTACTGTGAGCCCGAAAAGAGAGGATTTGGATAACAAAAAGCTTCTCTGTGAACAGAAATCAGTTCTTATTTACTGTCATGGTAAGTCCACAGAGGATATGCCCTTACTATATCTATTTGTCAACATTCTATTTATCTTCAATGTCCATCTCAAATAATCTTTGTGAAATCACATCGAACTTTCTCTACTTGGCACTAATTATGTCCTTAACTCTATTCTCTAGCACATCTCTTAAAAATTGTTCTAACAGGTCAATCTAATGAAGGATCTGTTGCCCATGTTGTACTGTGAACATCCTTGTGACAGAGATTGTGGAAACTCGCTATTTTATCTCCTAAGTCATCCACATAGTCTCTTCACGAGATGCTGAAATTGTTGAATTAGAAGGACTTTAAAAAGCAGGGAGTAGAGCGGTTAGAAGCACAGGTGTCAAGACAAACAGTCCTGTGTTCCAACTTCAGATCCTGTGCTTAATAACTGTATGTCTTCGGCTGGCCATTTATCTTTTCAAACGTTGACTGTTTTTAATTTGTAAAATGGGAATGCTGATGCATACTGTGAAGCACTGTAATGATTTAAATTCCTTTCTTACTCACATTTTCTTGTTCTCATTTGCTCTAGGAGTCAGAACTCAGGTCTAGTGGAGGAAGTTTAAGAAAGGAAGCCTATATTTGAGCAGTGAGGTTGAGTTTAGGTCATGTTTATCGTTCTTTTCAACTCCAAAATTTTACAAAATAACACAATGCCTATTTCCCAGGCTTTAGCCAGCCCTGCAGTAAAATTAGTGTCACTTAAATTAATGAAGTTAAATTAATAGTTTCCAAAAATTTCTTTGCTTCTAACCTTACAAGCACTTGTACAAACTCTATCTTTTCCATTCCCAAAATTCCCTTGATTACTTCTGGTATGTACCCATCGTGAAGGCTGAAGGTGAGGAATGTTATTCATTTTGTTCACTGTTACATCATTAGCATTTACAACAATGCCAAGAACATGATAGGTGTCCCATAAATACTTGCTACTAAATGAATGACTATGAAAAACTGTGTGTGTGTGTGTGTGTGTGTGTGTCCAGATGTTGAATATCTAATCACATGATTTGACACATTGTACCGAATTACTAAATCTGCTACTAAGCGTATTGCTGGTCCTTCTAAAGACAAAGATATGAAACAAAGCCAAAGACAAAAACAAAGCCTAAGTTCACATTAAATTTGCCAAAACTTAAAGGGATGCTTTGAAACTACAGAATGATCTTTGAAAATGATGTGGGAACAGTTCTACTTGAGTAGGCAGTAATCAAGAGATTGCCAACAAGAGATGTTACCCAAAGGTATTATAACTTAGAGCAAGGGGAATGCCTGGCATAGCAAATGCACATTAAAATGGGATTTTGGTATTGATTTATAAGATTAAACATGATATTCAAAAAGTTTCTGTAGATTCTAGAATTTTAAGTGTTTAAGGTTTTCATTAAAATTTTCTAACTACACTGTTTAAAAGTGATGGTAGATATGTAGTGAACAAATAACTCAGCATGCTAATGATTCCTAGCATTTTAAGGGTTAAAATCATACTCCTAAGAGTTCACAGTAGTGGCTAAGAAAATGAGACTGAGTGCTGGATATACTTTGGGTTGTGTCTTGTGTTTGGCATTAGCTAGGCAAGATGTTTTGGGCAAGATACCCACCCAAACTCTGTATGCAGGTCAAGAAGCAACAGAAAGAACCAGGCATGGAACAACAGACTGGCTCCAAATTGAGAAATTAGTACATCAAAGCTGTATATTGTCACCCTGCTTATTTAACTTATATGCAGAGTACATCATATGAAATGCCAGGCTTGATGAAACACAAGCTAGAATCAAGACTGCTGGGAGAAGTATCAATAACGTCAGATATGCAGATGACACCACCCTTACGGCAGAAAGTAAAGAGGAACTAAAGAGCGTCTTGATGAAAGTGAAAGAGGAGCATGAAAAAGTTGGCTTAAAATTCAATATTCAGAAAACTAAGATCATGGCATCTGGTCCTATCACTTCATGACAAACAGATGGGGAAACAATGGAAACAGTAAGAGACTTTATTTCCTTGGGCTCCAAAACCAATATAGATGGTGACTGCAGCTACGAAAATAAAAGGCACTTGCTCCTTGGAAGAAAAGCTATGATCAACCTAGACAGTATATTAAAAAGCAGAGACATTACTTCGCTGACAAACATCCGTCTGCTCAAAGCTGTGGTTTTTCCAGTAGTCACGTATGGATGTGAGAGTTGGACTTAAAGCTTAGTGCCAAAGAACTGTGGTGTTGGAAAAGACTCTTGAGAGTTCCTTGGACAGCAAGGAGTTCAAATCAGTCAATCCTAAAGGAAATCAGTCCTGAATACTTTTTGGAAGGACTGATGCTGAAGCTGAGGCGACAATAATTTGGCCACCTGATACATAGAGTCAACTCACTGGAAAAGACCGAATGCTGGGAAAGATTGAAGGCAGGAGGAGAAGGGGACAACAGAGGATGAGATGGCTGGATGGCATCTCCAACCCAATGGACATGAGTTTGAGTAAACTCTGGGAGTTGGTGATGGACAGGGAAGCCTGGCATGCTACAGTCCATGGGGTCTCAAAGAGTCAGACTCAACTGAATAACTGAACCGAACTGAACTGAGCCACCCAAACTTAGTTTTTTAAGCTGTAAATTATAAATAATGACTAGTTTACAATGCTATTGCAAAGATTAAAACTTATACTGTGTATCAGTATAATACCTCTGAAACATGGAAATGTTCACCAGTAAGTATTTTGTTTCATTTCATTTAAAATCAGAGAGATTACAGACTAAAATATCAGGCAAAAAATGAAAATATTTGGCCATTAGAATGCTGTAGAAACATTCTTATTGTGTGTTTTGCATCTTTTGACCCAACAGAAGAAACGAAATGTATTCGTAAAACTCTTTACTTTTCATAAAGTTAATTTGAATCCAGTAGATTAGAATCTGCCAATACAGGAGACACAAGTGACATTAGTTGAAACCCTGGGTCAGGAAGATCCCTGGAGTAGGGAACGGAAACCCATTCCAGTATTCTTGCCTAGAAAATTTCATGGACAAAGGAGCCTGGTGGGCTTCAGTTCATGGGGTCTCAAAAAGTTGGCCACAACTGGGAATGGACACATGCTTGCATACAGATTAGAAGCTGATTGCCTTAAGTAAGGCAAGCATTTTGGACAGTGCCTACCTAGATAACAGTAAGAACTTTATTTGCTATATCATCATTAAAATAGTCTATTTCATGATTGACCTCTCAAACACATGTTCTTGAAAAAGTAGATTGCTTCACAAATTTCTTATTTTGAAGAAGAGCTTATTTTTGCTTTCAAATATGCATACTAATTTATAAAACATGATAAATATGTCTAAGGAAGAATTTTTAAAATTTCATAATAGCAGCACCCAGACACACCCTCCCACCATGATAGTATTTTTCTCTAATTCTCTTCATGAATTAATCCATGTATTTATATTAACTAAAATAACAAAAAGTTCATATTTGCACAGGTTTGCCTCCATTTTTACCATCTTTTATTGTAGAAGCATTCTTCATATTATTAATTTTTAAAAGCATATTTTGTAAAACTTGTAGAGTATTCACAATTTAATTAATATCCTACTATTGAAACAGTAAGCTGCTTCCAGTTGTTCATTACAATATATTCACTGAAGTTATGGTATTCTTGGACATAAACCATCGTTGCATACCTGATTACATCTTCAGGGTAAAATCTGTGGAATTTCATTACTAGAGCAATGGGTGTGCATATTTTTAAATATCTTCTTTCATTTTATTATATTTCTGTCTAGATATGTTGTTCAAAACCCTAGTGGCTCTCCATTTCAATCAAAGGAAAAGCAAAATCTTTATAAGGTCTACATATTTGGCCACCTATTAAAGTTCTGCCCTCTCTTTCCTACTTTTTTTCTCAGTTACTCCATGGCAAGCATACATGGGGTCCTGGNTTAAATATCTTCTTTCATTTTATTATATTTCTGTCTAGATATGTTGTTCAAAACCCTAGTGGCTCTCCATTTCAATCAAAGGAAAAGCAAAATCTTTTTAAGGTCTACATATTTGGCCACCTATTAAAGTTCTGCCCTCTCTTTCCTACTTTTTTTCTCAGTTACTCCATGGCAAGCATACATGGGGTCCTGGCTGCTCTTTTTACACAGCAAGCATGTTCTAACCTCTCAGAGTCTTTGTTTTCACTAGACCCTCCCTATGGATTACTCTTCTCTCCAGTATCTTGGAATCCACCATGTCTTCAGCAACCTTTTTCCTCTGATTTCATCCAGTCAATGAAGTGTATCCTTATCATCTTATTTCTTCTGCAATTTCTACCCTCAAGGTGCTGACTATTTTTTAACTGTTTGTTTATTGTGTTATTTTAAATAGTCTGTCTCCTCACTCTAGAAGCTCTATATGGACAGAGAGAATCTTTAAAGTCTTTTGTTCGCTGATGTATTTGATTCATAAATATTAGTACCTTTTTTTNGGAATTCTCAAGGCAAGAATACTGGAGTGGGTTGCCATTTCCTTCTCCAGGGTATCTTCCAGACCCAGAGTTGAACCCATGTCTCTTGCATCTCCTGAACTGGCAGGTAGATTCTTTACCACTGCACAACCTGGGAAGTCCAAAGTTAAAATAATCACCAAAATAGAAAGTTCTGTAAATATGAAAGTGAAAGTTGCTCAGTTGTATCTGACTCTTTGCAACCCCACGGACTATATAGTGCATGGAATTCTCCACTCCAGAATACTGGAGTGGGTAGCCTTTCCCTTCTCCAGGAGATCAAACCCAGGTCTCCTGCGTTACAGGAGGATTCTTTACCAACTATTTAACCTGAAATATCACATGCCAAAAGGATTCTTTATTTTCTATCTTATTGTAAAAAACAAAATTAAAAGCAAACTCCTTAAGCCAAACAGATATAGATATATATTAAAGAGTATTAATCTTTTTAATATGGAAATGAATCGGTAATCTTCTTTTGATACATTTTCATACTTAGAAATTGTTAAAATTTTCTTTGTCAACAAAACTAAAAATAAACAAATGGAACCACTTTTTATTTAAAGAGAAATAGATCACTTTTATAGTAAGAGGATATAATTATACCCAAAATTA
Source organism: Neotragus moschatus (assembly GCA_006410615.1). NCBI lineage: Eukaryota > Metazoa > Chordata > Mammalia > Artiodactyla > Bovidae > Neotragus > Neotragus moschatus. Next base: position 518,776 of record SJYA01002076.1, read on the forward strand.
TATGTGACTATAGATGCAGTGATTTCAAATAGCCACAGCTAAAAATTCATTTCACAGGGTCAGCAAATTCAACATATTTTACTTGGCTGAAAGAAAGATCGAAGAGGGAGGATTTCTTTTTTTAAAAAAAAGAAAGAAACCTAGAGTGATAATCGAACCTAATAGAGGCAATTCAGTCGGGAAAATATCAAGTAATGTCTGTGACCATTTCATGGCTTATTAAACTACTTACATAACTTACAAAATTCATGTGTAATGACTCAGAGAAGGCATCAGTCCACCTTTTCTAAAAAGAAGTCATCATACACAGCAAACTCCCTTAAATTTTTTTAAATTATAGTATAATTACTTTACAAACTTGTGTTGGTTTCTGCCATACATCAACATGAATAGACCATAGATATACATATGTCTCTTCCCTCTTGAACCCCCCTCATCTCCCTCCCCATCCCATCCTTCTAGGTTGCACCAGCTTTGGGTTCCCTCTGTTATACACCAAACTCTCACTGCTCATCTATTTTACATATGGTAATACATATATTTCAATGTTATTCTCTCAGATCATCCCATCCTTCCCTTCCCCTACTGTGTCCAAAAATCTGTTCTTTATGTCTGTGTCTCCTAGATCACAAACTCCTTTTTCTCAAGTTCAAAGAGTAGACTCAAAACTGGAGGCAAGTTTTTTGTACAATAAAGAGGTGATTTCCCACCACACCTGGTGATTGAATTATGCCTGAGAAAAAGAACTATTCTAACGCAGCATGGAAAGATATATTTCTGCAACCAAAATATAAAAAGTTAGATAGTATATAAAGGTATAATGCCAATTTAATAGTGAAATAGATGACTAGAAATATAAGGTAGTGTGAAGGAACTAGCTTTAGTCTGTATTGTTAGACTGCAGTAGAAATATTATGCCAGGTTATGAGACACATACTTTATAGGTTTCATAATTTATAAAGGAAAATTATAGATCAAGGGCCACTATCGATATCAGGCCTAGTCAAATCTGGCCCAGAAATATTATTTTTTTTAGCCAAAAACAAATAATGAAAATATTTGACAATGATGAAGATGTGGAAGCAACCTAAATGTCCACAGATGGATGAATAAGAAAGATTGATGTATACACACACACACACACACACACACACACCCCACACTGGAATATTATTCAAACAGAAAAAATAATAAAGAAATACCATTTACAGCAATATGGATGAATCTTAGTTCAGTTCAGTTCAGTCGCTCAGTCATGTCTTACTCTTTGTGACCCCATGGACTGTAGCACATCAGGCTTCCCTGTCCATCACCAACTCCAAGATCTTGCTCAAACTCATGTCCATCGAGTCAGTGATGGCATCCAATCATCTCATCCTCTGTCATCCCCTTACCTTCCTTCAATTTTTCCCAGCATCAGGGTCTTTTCCAATGAGTCAGTTCTTCACTTCAGGTGGCCAAAGTATGGGAGTTTCAGCTTAAGAATCAGTCCATCTAATGAATATTCAGGACTGATTTCCTTTAGGATTCACTGGTTTGATCTCCTTGTGGTCCAAGGGACCCTCAAGAATCTTCTCCAGTACCACAGTTCAAAAGCTTATATTCTTCACTGCTCAGCTTTCTTTATAGCCCAACTCTCATCTGTACACAACTACTGGAAAAACCATAGTTTTGACTAGATGGACTTTTGTCAGCAAAGTAATGTCTCTGCTTTTTAATACGATGTCTAGGTTGGCCATAGCTATTTTTCCAAGGAGCAATAACCATCTTCAGTGATTTTGCAGCCCAAGAAAGTCAAGTCTGTCACTGTTTCCATTGTTTCCCCATCTATTTTCCATGAAGTGATAGGACCAGATGCCATGATCTTAGTTTTTTGAAAGCAGAGTTTTAAGCCAGCTTTTTCACTCTCGTCTTAGACTTTCATCAAAAAGCTCTTTATTATACTAAAAGGAGTGAGAGAAAGATAAATATCATATGTCACTTATACATAGAATCTAAAAAATGATACAAATGAATTTATTTACAAAGAGACTCATAGACATAGATAACAAACTTTTAGTTACCAAAAGGGAAAAGAGAGATAAATTCAGAATTTGGAATTAAGATACACACTATTATTTATACAGTTGGAAACTAATAAGGTCTTACTTTATAGCACAGTAAACTATACTCAATATCTTGTAATAACCTATAATGGAAAAGAAGCTAAAAAAGAAGCTAAATATATATATATATATATGCATATATATATATATAAACTGATGTATATAACTGAATCAATTTGCTATACACTTGAAACACTATAAATCAACTATACTTCAATTTAAAAAAATTTTTTTTTAAATCTTGAAATATGCCTGCCTGTGAGGATTGCAGACCTTGATTGTCCAGGTTTCCTTGAGCATTATCACTCTCTAGTGTCTCATTTCCAGCAACTGTACACTTTCTTTTTCCCTGTCCCTGGTAGGGATTTGACTTTCTAGACTACTGATATGAATAAGCAATTTTTCAAAATAGTGGCCAGGTGGTGAAGGGATAAGCTGTGTCATCTGAGGATAATTAAAGAACAGGGCAAGTCTAACTTGAGACAGATAAGTCTTGATTATGTGAACAAGTAATATGAAATTTGATGGTAGATTTTTATCATGTCCTTAGTTCAGTTCAGTTGCTCAGTCATGTCCGACTCTCTGCAACCCCACGAATTGCAGCACGCCAGGCCTCCCTGTCCATCGCCAACTCCCAGAGTTCACTCAGACTCACGCCCATCGAGTCCGTGATGCCATC